>LRSR01000047.1:0-15486 GCA_001579985.1 Hypsibius dujardini
GACAGACAGACAGACAGACAGACAGACAGACAGACAGACAGACAGACAGCCCAAGAAACGGCTGAACAAGGATTCTGTAGTACTTTGTCTAACCAATTATTATTTTACGTCACATATCAACGTGCTGCATAGGTATTGGTCAACAAGTCAACACTCACCAGGATTCTTCCTTTTTGTACATTGACCCGCCGTCCCACTTGGTCGGATTTTGGTTTGCGCTCGAAGATGCAACCGTGGAAAATGGATGTCTCTACTTCATTCCAGGCTCGCAAACCGGTAACTATCAAACAAACCGAGTCCTTGGCAATGACCAAGAGGTCAAACTTGCTTTGCTTAAGTCGACTTCTTACGCTTCATCTTGTAGTACCGCCCCAGAGTCGCTTTATTCGCAATCCGAATCCGTCACCGGGAAACCTCACAATGACCAGAGGCGATGAATCTAATTATCCAACGTCGCTGGATGCTTTCGTGGCGGCACCGGTGGCTAAGGGTTCACTCGTACTGATCCACGGCAATGTGATCCATCGAAGCGAAAAGAACAAATCGGACAAGTCTCGTCACGCCTACACCTTCCACGTCGTGGGTGAGTAGTTGCATCCGCCGGTCAGAAATCTAACGAATTTCATGCAAGAGATGGAACAGGCTACTGGATTCTTAGAGGTGTATTTATGCCCAGGAATCGGTGTTTCTTAACTAGCTTTCTTCCCACAGACTTCCACAATGCAACTTACAGCCCAGAAAACTGGTACGGTTAACAACACCTCAATTCGTTAATCATTCCTTCGTATGAAATAAGTCGTTTTATGCAATACAGGCTGCAGCAATCGGAGGAGTTGCCGTTCCCGAAAATCAACGAAGTTCATGTGGACTAGACGAATCGTGTCTGGAACAATATGAGGCAAAGTGTGTATTTCGGCTCACCCTCCACTCAGTCGATAAATCGGCTCACTCATGCATTTCTCTTTGATTGCAACTGCTTGATTGTTTGATTTTCAGAAGAGCTATAGTATACTAGGATGTAGTACACTAAATCAAACAATCAAGCAGCCGCCATCAAAGAGAAATGCACGAGTGAGCCGATTTATCGACAAAGTGGAGGGTGAGCCGAAATACACACTTTGCCTCATACTCTCTCAGTTCTTTAGAGTTGAACATTTACGAACAACATTCAGTTTTGTATCACTCCGATATTCATGTGACAGTTACAGTATTCATATGGTCTGCGAGACCTGAATCGAAACGATGCTCAGACGCGCAAAATCGACAGCGGACTGACCGTAGACAGCATTACTGTCACAGCAAATAACTTTCTCATCAAATCTTATCGAGGGTTTCGAAGGCTAAAATAAAACAACTAAACTTCCGTCCACAATTTCTTGATCGCCTTAGTCGGGGGCATTTGGGAATAGTTAAGGTAGAGGAGCCCGGCGAACGTTGCGAAGGACAACAGGTACATCACTCCCAATCCGGCGTAGTATCCGCCCTTTCCGACCACCCGTGGACGCAAGTAATCCACCACAATTGACTCCATTCCCCTACGGAGGAGAAAAAATGGAGGATTATGGGGAAAAAAGTGTAGATGCAGTTCACAGTCACAGAAACGGTGGCAGACATGTCGAGACTCAGCTAGGCAGACATGTCGAGACTCAGCTAGGCAGACATGTCGAGACTCAGCTGGGCAGACATGTCGAGACTCAGCTAGGCAGACATGTCGAGAATCAGCTAGGCAGACATGTCGAGACTGAGCTAGGCAGACATGTCGAGACTCAGCAGCATGTCGAGACTCAGCTAGGCAGACATGTCGAGACTCAGCTAGGCAGACATGTCGAGACTCAGCTAGGCAGACATGTCGAGAATCAGCTAGGCAGGAGATCACCATTGAAACTATCACTTCCACTTGGGCTGTCTATTCGTTTCTCAATCTATCGATCTATCAAAGAGACTTTATTAACTCGGCCGACGGATGTGGAGATACGCCTATGCAAATTCGATACTGCTATTCGTCACCAACCGGGAAGAACAATATGCTGGTGCTGTGCTCTTTTTTTGGTGCTGTGCTCTAGCTTTTATGCTGCAAATCAGATGATGCTAACAAAACCCAGTGGTTGGCAACATTTTCCACCGACAAAAAGTTTCAGTGTCCTTGCAGCATAATTTTTCACGAGCTTTCAAAAAAGATAAACTTATTTTTTATGAACAAAAATTCGCTAAAGACTGGTTTAATCGACAGCGTCTCGCTCTCAACTATTTGCACCAACAAAACTCACCAATGAGTGTGTGCCCCAACGCAAAGAATCAGCGCATAGTTGACATAAACGTTGTCCGTCAAGAAAGCAACGGGTATAATCGGGAGCAGAAGAACGTCGACGATTCGGTCGATCTTCCAGTGATTGACGTGGTCTTCCTGTTTTTGCTGGCAGTGCGTCACGGTTTTAGTGGCTGTCAATAGACAATAAAGCTACATTAAACACAAAGAAATACTCAGAAAATAGATAAAGAAATACATAAGCAGACAGATATAGACAATCGCAGAAAGACAAACAGGTAGACAGACAGGTAGACAGACAGACAGACAGACAGACAGACAGACAGACAGACAGACAGACAGACAGACAGACAGACAGACAGAGAGGAAGGCCGGCAGGCAGACAAACAGACAGATAAATTTCTCAAGTTCTTTATCTTATACGATTGCCAACCAAATCTTCCCTGAAGTGCACAATAAAAAAGTCCAGTTGAAATGCGTTCTCAGCTCTTTCCGCTTCTTAACAATCCAACAATCAATGTCCAATACAGAGAACACAACAGTATAATTGCCTCAAACCATAAACCAAAATGCGACAATTTACAGATTTCCAGTGCGAGCAATCCTTAAATGTTGACTTTCTGAAAAATTTATCTAATAAAATTTCCACATGAGTCCAAGGAAGCAGCCAGGCAGTTTTAGGTACATGAAGATAAGCTTCAAAATAACACAAAAACATGATACGTCGAGTTACGGGCTAACACATCAACCAATCAATCAATCAATCTCAACAATCAATAGCCTTCCTCTCTGCCGAAGTAAAAAATGCTATATACAGGGGAAAATACTGTTTTTATAAGTCACTTTTGTCCTACCTGCAGCGCTGGAATTGCGGGATAAACTGAGGGATTGCGGCATTAAAGAGCAGATGGGATAAGATTTGCTGGCAGCATGGGGCGCAGTAAAGATTCTGCTGCCACTCAGCGCAGCACGATGAATACCTATAAGAATAACTTCCCTGAGCTTTCAGCACATGAATTGGAAACTTTTCTCCAAAACTCCTACCTCTCAATGCAAGGGGGATCATCTTCACTGATATAAATCTCACCCAACTTTTTAAAAAAGAGGGAAAAATTGTACAACACGGCTACAAGAACGAGACGATTGAATGCGTCTTGCACATAATCCCGTGCGCGTGCGCAGGCGATGTGCATCTGTCGGGGTGGCGAGGCGAGGCAGAGCCCCGCCTCCAGCTACGGAAATCCCGTTTTCATTGGCTAAGAAGCAAATGCTACCGCTTGTCTCGTTGGTTGATCAGAGCAAGACACACCCCTCAGCCCGACAAATCTGACTGTCGGGTCTGTTGCCGGGCACTTAAAAGCAGTTGTTCTTCACAGGTTGCACATCATTAGGAACCATCCATTTATTACGTCAGTATTGGTTAGGGGGGTGGGGGTCAAAAAATACCTGACGAACTCTGACTGGACGGGGTGGGGGTAGGCCGGCGTTCTGACGTCAGCTTTGGGGAACCCAGTAGGCTTAGAAATTATTAATTTTGGAATTTTTGCGGCAATTCCTAGTTTTTTCGAGCATTTCACATCCCTTGAAAATGCCGGCAAGGTGTTTTCCCCAATTCCCCAAGGTGTTTCCTGATCGGTTTCTCCCCCCTCCAATTCGTTACGTCAGCGGCCCAAAAGGATCAGTTCCTGCTGATCCCGCTATAGACCTGGGAACGGACTGGCTGCGTAGTGACCTGGTGGAGGACGGGCCTGATTTGGAGTGATAAAGATACATTTCACGTTTTTTTCTGTAATGGAAGGGGTCTTTGGTTTCTGACGTCAGAAACTGAAGATCTACGGGGTGTTAAAAAAATTCTGACAAACTCTGACGTTAGGGGAGGGGGTGTAGGGTCGCCTAATAAAAATTAATGACGTAATAAACGGATGTTCCCTTATTATTTCGCCCGTCTCTTCTCAACAGGCCCCCAGCTCACCTCCAGCGACAGTGGGACGGAGACTCCACCGAACAAAATTCGAGTGTCTCCTATGCTTATTGCTCACCGGAAGCCAAATACTGTGTTAAACCGAGGCAAACTACACCGGAAGGTTCACGTCAAAAAAAGTAGAGCATCAATCAGGAGCAAATTTTTCCCCTATGTAACTTATTTCCATCAACTTTTTGTTTAGGTTTACCTCGCGGGTGATAGCGGCGGCCATGCCGTTCTTCGCCCAAGTCTGCCACGAGCCCCTCAACGACGCTTCCTATTGGATGTGCTCAGTGGTCTGCTTCATCCACGGCTGTCGCACCACCCAAGGGGATGGCGCGTTCCTACAAGAACGTCAAGTCGGTCAGCGGATGTGGGGCGCGTCAGATCGGCGCCACCTATAAGAAGCTCATTGCCGAGTTCAAACCGACCGGGAAGCAGCCCCGTTCGCCGCATCCCCGCGATTTGGCCTGTCAGTACGGTCGGAAGTTGCGGCTGTGTGATGCGACCGTTGAGCTGGCAATGCAGCTCCGCCGTGGAGCTGGCAGTGCAGGTCGCCGAACGTGCCCATGCGGATGAGGTTATGAGGGGTGGGTTCAGTCCGGTGACGGTGGCGGCCGCGGCGGTGTGGTTGGTGCTGCGGATCCTAAAGCAGGAGAAGGTGCTGCTGCGGAAAGTGGTCGCGACGACCGCGTTCGTCTCGGAGGTTGCAATGGTGAATATGACCCGGCGGATGGAGGGACGGTTTGATCGGCTGTGGCTGACGCCTTGTGGATATTCTCAAATTCGAAGCGGTTCCGTTCAATGATGAAAGACACACGAAACAAACCAGCATTGGAACGCGCTCTACAAAATTACCGACCATTCAACACTGAAAACGCACGACCGAACAGACCGGAACGGTTTGAAATACAACAAGAAGCAACCACTACGACTACAATTCCTCTCGGAATTATGGATACGCAGAGGATGCTATACTCTTTTCAAGACATGCATCTCCTACGATGCCCGTCACCGAACGCAATCTTTGACGGTGTTTTTACAGTTGCGCGGAATCTGATAAAAAAAGACGCACTAAAACGCATAGTCTTCCGAAGACGGCTTGCGCAAACGGTGGCCAAACGGAACGCGATGACGGCATCACCGGAGGACCTTGCGGAATACGACATTGAAGACAAGACCAGTACGACTTCTGACATTGCAGGAGGTGTTTGCTAGACGGAAACAAAAATCTCATTAGAAACAGGATCAATTCACCATATCTACTCAACATTTAATCACCAAAATATCAGCATCTTACTCGATTTTACGCGTCGGTTATCATAAAAATGCAGACACTCCAGAGCCTTGGAGAACTAATCGACTAACCCAGAAGGACCACAGAGATTGCCAATCATCACCCTGCAATGGAGCTGTATCTATCAACAGTTGGAGGACAGTTGCTTGTACAGAGACCAGAGGATGTTCAGTCGCATGTAATTAATGACGTCCATCCACCGCACCTCTGTCGAACCGGAGTGATTCGGGTTATAGGTTTCTCATAGACGCGTTTACTACAGGGATCTAGCAACATAATCTACAGCACAAGAATGATTGGGCAACATATGAACAACGACTAGGAGAGAAACCTGTCCCCAGCAAGACACCCGGAGATGGTGAACTCAACACATTTGCTTTTATAAGGCACAAACCCGGAAGTACTGTGTGATGAGTACAAGTCTGCAGGCCGTATTACTTCAAACTACGTTACAAACGCACACAACTTGACGACGCGCCGGAAAATGCCACATTAGTGGTTAGTTTAGTCGACATCACAGAGCATGATCAAACTCAAACGGATATTACGTCGGAGTGGGTACGCTAAATTTCCAGTTGGAAATACACTTGAACGCATAAGCGCACGTTGACCGACTCAACAAGTCCGAACAGAGAGTGGACTACCTAATGGAAATGTGTTCAACATTTGAAACATCGCTTCCGCTGCGGACGCATATAAAACAAAACAAAAAAACGGTGAAGGACCGTCAGAATCACCCTCAGTTTTTTTTTCGTTGCAAATAATGCCACACCACCCGCAGTCACAGTACTGCTTTTTCAATTGTATGCCACGTTGCGTCACGGAATGAGCGACAACAGGGGGCACGATTCGGAAGCGAGTGGTTTTGCATCACCAAGTCCGCTGGTGGACAGCACTGCGACGATTCAGACCAGTCTAAGCTCGACAGGGTCGCCTCCACAGCAGCATTCGGTAAGCAATCCTTATTTCAGTTTAAGTCATCCTACTGCGGCTCGACACGACAACGTCGTCGCGGCGGAGTTTATCAACTTGCTGCCGTTGCTCGCAACGGATGGGAACAACGCAATGGGAAGCCATGCGGGGACCTCCACGATGCTGTTTCCGGAGACCTTAATGTCGGAGGGGAAAGAGGCGCAATTCCGACGAAAGTTCAGCGTCTTTTGCCGCCCGAATTTACTATGAGTGACGACGCGTTTGCCGTATCATCAAGCAACGCAAGCCGCATTTAGTAGTCTGGTGGGCCCGACGGATAGGGCGACGTTTCAGATGATCGTCGGGCCGCCTACCAGTGCACCAACAACCACTCCAACCGGCGGTCAAGGACCACTCAACTTTACCTTTGGAGGCCCTTATCGGATGCCTACGTGTCGCCCACAAAAAAACCCGACGCCCCAGAAAAAGATTTAGAGAGCAACCACACGTGGTCGGTATTTTTCGGGTGGAGGGCAGTTGTTGGACCACGCCCAACAAGTCCTCACATCCAATTATACTCACTAATACTGTGTTTAATTAGTAACTCTATCCACCCTATTAACCCTATTCTGCTCTTACAGCTAATTAGTTGTATGTAATGTTGATGTATGTGCTATTTGCTATCATTTCTATAGTTAACATTTCATGTGTTTTATTAGTTAAAAGGGCAGTTGTACTTCCTCTTTCCTTTCTTCCAGTTTTCTTTTCTACCTATCTTTATATTCGGTCTAATAAACTATCCAACTTCCGGTTGGTAGACCTAACACATGAACTCTGGTTACCGTATCCTCCCTGCCTCAAGGGACAGTGTTATGCCCTGGGGCGTACATTCCGCCCGTACCTGCTTTTTAAATTAAAGAGTTTTCGTAAACGGTATTTCGCACGGTAAAGCGATACAGTTCGGAAAACTGAAATGAGATCTGAGAGAATTTTCTCGACTGTACTGTATGTCCTCGATTAATTGAGCTGTGGTAAATAGAGCGCACGAGCTGTGTGACGTTAACTTGGTCCCTCCCCCTCGTTAGCGTGTGCCCTGTTTGTGCCTCGCATGCCATACAGTCGTACACACAGCTCTCTCGTGTACAGCGGGCAACCATTACGTCACGTGACCCGTGCGCTGTCGCTATCTATCGAGGAAATACTGTACCGCTATACTGTGCGATATAAGTACCGTTTGCGAAAACTCTCCATTTAAACCGGTGTGCATGTGTATGTGCACTTTGTGGCAATTTAAACATGTGTGTGCGTGTGTGTGCCTCAATTTTAAACTGCGCGCGTGTATGTGTGACACAGGGGCGCTTAGCTGTCCCTTGAAGCCGGAAGGATACAGTACCGGATGGTCAGTGTGGTCAACAAAACATTAGCACGGGACACTGTTGCGTATTGCTAAAGTACAGTTACTAGTGCAGAATGAGTGAAGGACTCTGGAATGGGCCACTTGACTTTCCGTATCCTGGAATGGGTCACTGGGTGGTAAGGGACGCTCTGTCGCAAATTAGTCGAAAACAAATTAGTCCTGCATAATCAGCGATCTCTATAGTGAACTTTTTCCAACCATCCAACTGTTTCGTTTTTAAAGCACACAGCACAAGCACCGCGTGACCGATTAAACGTTCCACAGTGAGTAGGCTGTCCCTGTCTAACGCGAAATTACAGTACAACAATCGGCACAGACTGACTGCTTTCGTCTTCAAATTCCTGGAATGCACCAACTTTATCGACGTAGGTTCCAGCTGTTCTGATCGACTTAGTTCCAATCAAAGAATTTCCGTTCTGCAGGTGGCATTTCGTTGCTCCGATGATCGATTGCCGTAGTAGTAATAACCAATTAAGGAATTATCAAGGTGACCTATTACACATATATTACGAACCGATAAGTATAAATCTCATGCAATCCACCGGGTCGTTACGTTGTTTTCCTCAATCTTAATCAGTGATAACAACCAAGGACGGCCAAGAAAGCGTGATAGCTCATGTTTTGATTGGTTCCACACAATAGAAACACATTCTGATTCCTGGTGTGTTGATGGGTTTTGTTGTCGATGCCGCTCTTACTTATTCGTTAAATACTAAATTCATTTGACAGTGCGGGAGAAAGGTAGACTACATTTGTGAGCATTATACAGTAGATCTGTAACGTTGAAGAATAATGGCCGCAACGGCGGGCACAGCGACGGACAGGACGATGTATCTTTTGGCGATAATTATGCTGCTGGCCTACGTTACTCTACAAGTGGCGGCAACTCAGCTCTCTTCAATTGCTTTCCTCGATTCCAAAACCTTTCGAGCGCCGTTGCTCTTTCTGGAGCTCAAAATGATATTCCGTGCCCTTGCTTTTCCGATCTATCTTCTGGTCAATACATGCGTAAAGCTAATCAGAAAACGGAAAATTGACATTCATCGGACAATCAAGTAAGGACCTGTAAGGTTTATCTATATGAACGCTCGGTCCCATTCCGTTAATGTAAATGAGCGTAAAATTGTCTCTTGTTTTATGTGACTGCATGTTAAACGAGTAAGATAAGAACATCCATGCAACGGTGATAAGGCCCATGGAACGGCGGTAGAGCCATGGACCGATGGTAGAGCCATGGAACGATGGTAGAGCCATGGAACGGTGGTAGAGCCATGGAACGGTCGTTGGGCCATGGAACGGTGGTAGAGCCATGGAACGATGATAAGGCCCATGACCGGTAGAGCATGGACCGATGGTAGAGCCATGGACGAGTAGAGCCATGACTGGTAGAGCCATGGACCGATGGTAGAGCCATGGCGATGGTAGAGCCATGGACGATGGTAGAGCCATGGAACGGCGGTAGAGCCATGGACCGATGGTAGAGCCATGGAACGATGGTAGAGCCATGGAACGGTGGTAGAGCCATGGAACGGTGGTAAACCCATGGAACGGTGGTAGGGCTATGGAACGGTCGTTGGGCAATGGGACCGTCATAGGGCTATGGAACGGTTGTAGGGCCATGGAACGGTGGTAGGGCCATAGTACGGTGGTAGGGTCATGGAACGGTGGTAGGGCCATAGAACGGGGGTAGGGCCATGGAACGGTGGTAGGGCCAGGGTGGCATTATTGTAGTTTTGTTTGATACCTAGAACGTCTGGTATGCCTTCCAACAACAACATTTTTCTTCTGCAAAGCTACGATAAAAATTACATGTACGAAATGCATGTTCTACAAACTGATGATGGATTACGGTAAATTTGATGAAACCAACAGGTATACTGCACGCCTGGGAGATTATTAAAGTACAGTAGTATGATCCACAACGCGATTCCAACGGAGTGCCGGACCGTAGACACAAAGATAGAAACTTCCAGATTAGCACTGTTGGGACGTCCTCATCTCGATCTACGTTCGTTAAAAGCACACGTTTCACTTGAAAATAAATACTCGGGACGTGGAAGTATTTCCCGGTCAACCCTTCGTTGCACCGTCGAACCTCGATATTGACTTGTGATCAATCCGGCTCCGGAGAAGAGTAGGGTAGGTGCCGGTAGGGCTACTCGTATGAGGAGCAATCTGTTTTCGGCTCACCATCCACTTAGTCAATAAATCGGTTCACTCATGGGCTTTACTTTGATGGCAAGTGCTTGATTATTTGATTTTTAGAAGTGCTTTAGTATATTACGATATATTTAGAAAATCAAACAATCAAACACCTGCCATCAAGAAGGAACCCATGAGTGAACCGATTTATCAACCAAGTGGAGGGTGAGCCGAAATACAGACTTCACCTCATTTTGTTAGTAAGGGTTCTGATTTGAAGCTACGGTTTGGACAGACTCCGGCTCGGTTCAGCCAACGTTCCGTGCTGTTGTCGGTCCTCCGTCATTCGTCCGGTGATCCGATCGACTGTTTCCTTTACCATTTTTAGTCACAATGTCTGTTTGAAATTTGCCTATCTCTCTGTCTGGGTGTCCTTTTCTGTACCGTTGTTCACTATATTGGCACCGGTCCTTACCTCTGCGTATTGCGATGTTGGTGCACCAGCCATCAAAGTACCGGACTTGAACAGCGATTAAAGCTGTTGCACTTGCACAGATGTCTTATTATTGCACATTTCAGCCAGAGGAAAATTTGAATATTGCAGACGATCGATGGCAGGATTTACGGATGGCGACAGATCGGTTCCGTGGAGCTGGAAGCACTCCTTGATCAAAATTGGCCCCTCGGTGGCTTTCGCTTTGTCATTGCAAATTTGCTATACCTTGGTGAGTTACTTTACCGCGGCACGTGTAGACAAAACATGAAGGAACTTGAAAGATACACACCTTTGGACAGAAAACTCGGGACGCTCGACTTGTCAAAAAGCTATTTGTCACCACGAGGCTGCAGTCTATGCAAAAAAGTGCTTTGATTTGAGGCGGAAATAGTTGGCCACAAGATTACACTGCGCAAATACGCAACACACATTGCACATGTGCGCAACACAGATTGCACATGTGGTCTTGTGGCCAACTATTTCCGCCTCAAGTCAAAGCAGCCTGCAGCCTTGTGGTAACAAATTGCTTCTTGACAAATCTCCTTTTCAGTCCGGCGCTAACATTCCCACAGCTGCCGCAACTGCAGTATTCTCAATCACAGTGGAGATCTCGTATTTATTGTCCTGGCTGGTCCTGGGTCAACAGCTATTTCTTATCAAGGTATGCCCTCCCATCCCCTCGCACCCATGTCTGTAGGATTCCACGCCCATCGGAGCAGTTTACCCTTAACTGTTTTCAGACCATTTTTGTGCTGATTTCTTTCGCTGGCGTGGCACTCGTCGGATATGCTAGCTTTTCGGGTGGATCCAACGGACTGGGAGAAAGCGCCCTCTATGTCGGGGTTTTTTGCGGCATAGGGGCCGCAATCTCAATGTCGCTGTTTCAGGTGCGGTTGGCACGAACTGGTCCTCTTCCTGCCACTTTGTCTTATCAGCTGTTTTGTTCTTTCCTCAGCATTGTGCATTCTTTCCTCAGCATTGTGCGTGTAAATAATTCCAATTTTTCTTACAAATTAAAAGCTGGCTTTTCGACGGGCGTTTCCTTCGGCTGATCTCGGGCAGAGCTGCTTCATAGTCACCGTACGTTGTTTATTCCTGCGAGCGCAAATAACCAATAGAACCGTGCGGAACCGAGAGTAAAGACACGATTCTGACGTTTGTGTAGATCCAGCATTTATTGCAATCCGTCATTTTTGCGCCCGTTCCTGCCATTGCGTACTACACAGGATTGGAGGTCTACAATGCTTCTGAGATACCAATTGGCCTTCTCATTCCGTCGTGGTTTGGGTACTGCAGTAAGCCGGGGTTTTTTTTTCACCCTTGACAGACAAATGGGGAAATGTGAATATTTTCTACATTTCCTGCACGCTCTGCTGGGTTGAGGTACATACCGTACAGCGACAGGACTAGGACCAATGAAATTATCCCAAAGAAATGGCTACGGCTGTTTTACTCCTCCCTTGTAAATGTAAAGGGCCCAATAGCACTCCGGCTATTTTACCCTTCCCATGTTGTCCGTCCGTCCGTTATCCGTCCGTTCGTCCGTCCGTTGTCCGCTGTAAGTCCGTCCGTACGGATGAACAGACGGATGGACAGACGGATGGACAACGGATGGACAACGGACGGACGGACGAACAGACGGATAGACTGACGGACGGACAGACAACGGACGGACGGACAAACAGACGGATGGACAACGGACGAACAGACGGACAGACGGTCGGACAGACGGATAGACTGACGGAGGGACGGACAACGGAGGGACGGACAAACAGACGGACGGTCGGACAGACGGATAGACTGACGGACGGACGGACAAACAGACGGACGGACGAACAGACGGACAGACGGCCGGACGGTCGGACAGATGGATAGATGGACGGACGGACAAACAGACGGACAAACAGACGGACAGACGGCCGGACGGCCGGACAGACGGATAGACTGACAGACGGACGGATAACGGACGGACGGACAAACAGACGGACGGACAACGAACGGATGAACGGACTGCATGGGAGGGGTAAAATAGCTGGGGCGATATTGGGGTCCTATCGATGTATTGAGAGAGGGATAAAATAGCCGGGGTTCTATTTGGCCCCGAAAAGGGTGGTAAAATAGCCACTTTGTAAAGAAATTGTTTTTTTTTAGCCGCAACGATAGTTTATACCTACGGGCTAGTGCTGTCTAGCCCATTCTTCATGTCGATGGCTGAACTGGTCATTCTGGCTGCTAACAGCGGTAGGAAGCTGTTGGTACTGATCATCTTTAGATTGGTAATTGGTGTGAAAGTTGCGGTTCTTGATTGCAGTGATTGATCCGCTGTTACGCAAGTTTCCCATGACCCCGGAACAGATCATTGGAACTTGCCTGATCGCAGTGGCCTTCCTGGTAATGGTTCAGCCGAACAGTCGAATCTCCGTTGCACTTCGCCGGAAACAGCCGCCCACGCTTGGAACGACCGAATCGACAATCGAGCTGACCAAAGAGTCCGGTGACATCGTTAAAACTGGCATTGACACCTCGGAAATGACAATATCGGATGGAATCCTTCCTTCGAAGAAAGACAGAGACATGGAAGAGGACAGTGATGAAGAGTCAAATAAGTCAGAACGTGGTTACGAACTCAAGAAGTTTTAGCCTCACAATTATAATACAGATGTAACATTATGTAAGATTAACATTATCGCAACTACTAACTGTATGCAACATTATCACGATCGCTTTGTTTCCGCATGTCTTTGTGGCCTTGACTGTTTACCAGAAAATTAAAGGGCACCGCGGTAAGGTTTACTTGTAGGACACTTTTTGGCTTGGATTTTGTTAGTCCAAAAAAAAGGAAAAAACGCATGAGTTGTCAATTTTGTAGGGGTCGGGTTGTTGATTAATTAATTAGTTAATTGGCATGCCTGCCTCCCTCCCTGCCTGCCTACCTCCCTGCCTGCCTCCCTGCCTACCTACTCCCCTGCCTGTCTCCCTGCCTGCCTGCCTCCCTGCCTGCCTCCCTGCCTGCCTGCTTCCCTGCCTGCCTGCTTCCCCCTGCCTGCCTGCCTGCCCTGCCTGCCTGCCTGCCTGCCTGCCTGCCTGCCTGCCTGCCTGCTTTCCTGCCTGCCCGCCTGCTTCCCTGTCTGCTTGTCTGTCTGTCTGCCTGCCTGCCTGCCTGCCTGCCTGCCTGCCTGCCTGTCTGTCTGTCTGTCTGTCTGACTGTTTGTTTAGTAGCAAAAAGCCAAAAATCGTCATTCCGACATTTCAAGAGGGCAACAGTCGTCATTTTGACAGTCAGAGTACCGTGTGACACTGCAAAAATAATAAATTACATTTTCCGTTTTTACTGATGAGCGTCACACCCCGTATATAAATACTTAGAACTGCCAGCACCAGCGGGGCTTGAAATTACGTGTTGAGTAATTTAGTTGTGGTAAGCGTTTTCTGATTATCCTTCAGTTTGGCCTTGATGTGGATTCCTCTTTCAGCCGACAGCTTTTTCTAATTCACAAAAAGGGTTCCCAACTGTCACCGTTAAAACACACGCTACTGTAATTTGGGTTCTGTAACTTGGGAGCGTGGGTTCAGCTGACGTGAGGAGATCTGCTTTTGTTCTACTCAATCTTTCAGGTCGCCAGAACTACAGTGCTGAAAAACGACCATGACTGAATATGTATACAGGGGTCCTCGAAATAATTTAGTAGGTTTTTTTCAAGTGCTTTTCGTTCCAAATTATACTTTGGAATTCCTCAACATGCTGCTAGAAGCGTTTTGCTAATATCGCGCAGCAAAGCACTTTTTGGGCGGAAGCTGCGACTCTGTAAAAGGTTCGACGTTTTGAGTTCCGGGTTCCTCACAATTTCTAGCTCGCTCGCTTTGTCTGAACAAACTGTGAAATTTCAGGGTCCCCGGATTCGATTTGGTCACCGCAGTCGATTTGGTCCCCGGAGTCGATTTGGTCCCCGGAGTCGATTTGGTCCCCGGAGTCGATTTGGTCCCCGGATTCGATTTGGTCACCGGATTCGATTTGGTCACCGGATTCGATTTGGTCACCGCAGTCGATTTGGTCACCGCAGTCGATTTGGTCCCCGGATTCGATTTGGTCCCCGGATTCGATTTAGTCATGTCCATCAACAGTATTCCTCTCGGTTTAGTCGTCTTGGGGACGATTATGTTAACACTGGCTGGGTCGGGTAAGCAACTTGAAACACCAATTCAAGCTAGACTGGTTCCGGTATTTAACAAGTTGTCTCTTTTGTTGGGGTCAACAGGGCTATCTGGAAGATCTATGCTTCGGACGACCAATACTAATGGTAAGTGATGGAAATCATTCACCAACGATTATACGAAGACTCGGCGAGTGACCTTACAGTAATCTCCTCGTTCTTGGCGCTACACAGGGAATTACTCAAAATGGTCGAACCGTTCGGCCATCCCGTACATGATCGACAGCGCCTTCAGTGAGTAAACTCTCGAGATAATTTATGATGATTTGATTTGTCTTTACTCGAAACGTGTGATTGCCAACTGACGAAAGACATAAAAAGCTCGATCCACTGTCGCTTTGCTAAGCAGAACTATTTTTTACAGCCGCCGCTGAGAATGCCATGATCAAGCAGGCCATTCTGGCCGTCCAAACAGCCCTCCCACCCAGTTGCATAAATTTTGTGGAAACGCCTTCGACCAATAACATCTTCAAGATTAAGTTCACTCCTTTGGACGCACTTGGGTGAGTCTGTTCTCGAGATAAGAATATGCATGAAAAGCAGACACAACGTCTCGAATGGTAACATAAATGTATAGGGAGGACCGCGAAGATGGCTTTGAAAAGTGGTCACACACCGGCTAAAACGACAAATCTGCAGCGCGTTGCCCATACTCAGGAGTTTCCCATACCGGCCCTAGGGGGTTGCCCTGGGATTGCCCTTGGGGGGTTGCCCTGGGGGGTTGCTCTAGGAGGCTATTCTAGGGGGTTGTCCTAGGGGGGTTGCCCTGGGGGTTTGCCCTT
>LRSR01000048.1:0-14942 GCA_001579985.1 Hypsibius dujardini
TTGATATTTGTCTCTGACGCTGTCAGAAAGTTTCCTTCATTAAGTTCTTCACCTGCTGCGTTTTGACGTTGGTGAAGGCATACGCGTTGATGGGCACAGTGAAGGCAATTGTCACAACGCCAGCAATCGCAGCGACACCCAAAAAGGTGTAGAGAAAGTAGAGGGCCAGAGCAATTTGGATTGGTGCGGACCAGAGCAAGTGGACGAAGCCCATAAAGTCCATGAACCTCTGCGAATCCACCGAGACCAAATTAACCTGCAGAGGGAGATAATTAATGAACCCCAAAACATACTATGAGCAGCAAGCCCAGACAGAAAGACGCATGTTCGTGGCATTTGGTAAGGTGTAGTACCATTTCTCCGACACTGCTGCCCTGCTTGACAGCACTGGTGATCTTCAAGGACTTGCGATAGACTGCAGCGATGATTCCGGCTAAACATTTGGAATGTTATTGACCACAGTTAAGCAAATAGTAACCAGACACTGTTGAACAATATGCTTATTTACTTAGTGGAATCTTTTGCTAGTAATATTTCTAAATTAGTTATTACAGTTATTTAAAACTGCAAAAATAAAATTGCTTTTAAATTTTCATTTAATGTATATACCACAAACCTAAAATTAAATATTACCGTATGCTCGCAATCAAATTTCTGCCCTACCCGTGAATTTTAACCAACCTGGACCGTGCCTACTCAACACCGTTTACCAAATTAGCACTGTAGGGACAAATATACGGAAAAGCACAACTGTACAATCAATCAATCGTGGAATAAGAACGACGTCCCATTTAATAATGCCAATGAAAATTTTAAAGTCAGTTTTGCAAAATCATCATAAAATTGATTTAAAATGTTTCCTTAAAAAAGAAATAGTAGGGAAAATTTAATATTTTATTATTAAATTACTTCAACGAATTTCCCAAATCTCAAATAATTCACTACCTTTAATTTTATTCTTACATACAAATGGACGATATAGGTAACGCTACCTTTTGCATTCATCCCGGCCCGAACGTTCAACTGCCAGCCGTAGTTGCCAGCCAAACTCTGAATGACAGTGGCCAGGAACATCAACACTGCCCAGAAGTAGCCCTTCCACGTTTCCTCATCTTTACTTTCCACAAAGCTAATCAAGAGCCTGCAGACGATTCACATGCAGATATTATCAAACGATATCCATCAACATTGTTTAAATGTTCACTCACCGGAGTATTTGGGGAGTGGCAAAAGCTGAGAGGTCAGAACAAAGTCGCAGGCAGGCCGTGGCTGCCAGGGTCGGCCAGTAGGTCTTCACCAAGGCTTTCATCAGCGACGGAGAATAATTTGGCACTGTCCGTTCCTCCTTGGACCTGCATTAATAATGAACTGTGCCTCAGGCTGGCTGTATTTCTGCCTGTGTCTTTAGGTTTGCCTGAAGACCTGTCTGTCTGTCTCTCGGTCTGTCCGTCTTCTATATGTCTGCCTGCCTGTCTCTGGATGTCTTTCCTGTCTATTTTCATGTTTGTCTGGTCAACTGGTTGCCTGATAGAAATTAAACAGGCAGGCAAGCACACCAACAGGCAACGTACCGCCTCATTTTTTCCATTTCTTCTTTCCAGTGCTTTTCGAGCGGTTCCACCACGACTCCTGTAGTGTCGCGCGGCTGGATGTCCCACATATCCTTCTGCGTGAGTGGTCGCTTCCAACCCAGGTATCCCATCCTACACAGCAAATCTTACTTACGCAGTCAGATATCTTACCATATGCGCTAACTCGTAAGATCCAAACTTACGGATTGAACCACCAGTACGTGAGGGCACTCGGGAAGGAGGCCCATTTTTCCGGGCATGGATTCTAAACCGGGAGAGAAATGTTAAGACAATCTTCACTACAGTTCGCAGGAAAAAGGACCGGGAGGTGGGAAGCGTGACGCACCGTTTCCGGTTCGGTGAAGCTGGAATCGGCGTAGTGGTCGCCGAAAGAGGCGAGAATGAGTTCGGCCACCGTCAACGGGAGATAAATCACCCGTAAAATGAACATAAATTTATCATCAATGCCCTAGAAAGAGAACCCAATCAGAAGCTGTAGAACGAAGCCAATCTGCCGTAAACAATGACACGCAACATTTAAAAGAAGATACCAGGTCCATTTATGGTTTCATGAGTGGTCTGGATATTATCCAGTCGAACCATCTCCTTGCCTGATCGGTTGCACACACTTGTCTGCATGTCTATATGTGTGTCTGTCTATGTACCTCTGTGTTTCCATTGATCTCTATACCGCTTGTCTAGTTGGTTGTCTAGTTGGTTGTCCAGATGGTTGTCTGTCTGTCAGGTCTGCCCGAGTGACTGGCTGTCTATCCACCTGCCTGTTTATCTGTCTGCGTGGCTGACTATTTTACCTGTCTGTTTGTCTGTCTACCTACAAGCCTGTCTGTCTGCCTGTCTGCTTCTTGGTCTCCCTGGCTGTCTCTTACCTGTTTGACTGTCTGTCTGTCTGACTGCCTAAATACTTTTTGAGTGAAGCGGTTAGACTATCTGTCTCTGCAGCGAAAAGCACACATACATCGCGTACGCCATTCCTGACGCTGCTGCCAAAGAGGATCGCTTCCGCACAGCTGGAGATCAACCAAAAGAAAAAGAGCGGTCCAGATGAGGTCCGCGCGTGGCACTTATCGGTAAAGATAAACCCGACCGCCAATACCTGAAATTGAACGAATACATTCATATCAGTCTCGATCTCTCCAACCGCAAAATGTAAATCGTCCAGCGACATCATAAAGGAAATTTACATAAGCAACTAGCCGAACCGCTGCTGCTATCAGTTCAGCATCAGGCACGACCTTCTCCACAAAACTAGCCCACTTGTAGAGTAATGATGTCAGCTCGGTCAGGGCAATCACCGCCAGGCATACTCCACATAACTGTAAAATAAATTGGATTAAAAATAAAATTACTAAAACCATAATTGCATAAGAAACTGAGAGCTTAAATAATACAATGTCTTCGAATTGAATAGAAAATTTCAATTTAATTATTAGATGGTAGAACCAATCAATTAATCAACCTAAAGATGCTTCGACAAAGTCTTACAATCTTCGTGAAGGAATTCCACGTCCAACTCTTATTGCGCTGCTGGGCATTACTCGCAGAATAATACTGCAACGGGACCATTAGTACCAGGAATACCGCCGGAATCCAAGCGAGCACGGTGCTTTTGAAGCAGCGCGTCAAATCGGGAGATTCCGTGTGCCATGTCAAATTCATGTCCTAAAAGTGCCCGCAAACATTCCCATAACATACGCACCCTTCACAAAGGTAAGGAAAGATAAAACAAATCCATACCCAGAAGGCATCTGAGCAGAAACCCTCAGGAAAGAGGTAGAACGGCGACGCCGGCTCCGGAAAGGAAGGAACTACCGTGGTGTTGGACATTTTGCTTCAAGAGTTCGCTTGATTGATTGATGAATCAGTCCCGCAAAACTCCGAGTTTTGTTTTAATTATTTTGCAGCATCCACGCAGGGTTTTCCCCTCCCATTCCTCCAAGAAAACAAAACCTATTCAAAAAGGCCATAAAATGAATTTTTGATAAGAACGATTAAAAAAACGAAACGTTGGATAAATAAACATCCAGAATGTCACAAAATCTCAAGACTCTTATTCGCTACCCAGCGCTTGATTGATTGATCGATTACAAACGACACGGTAAATCACATTTCTTCTTCTGTGAAATAATTCCTTAGTAAATCAAACTGAATTTCGCAGTAATGGAATTTCTAGTTTATAACAGCTCAAAATGTTATAAAAATCTACGTAAAGAAAATGTGCGAAGACCTCTTGAGTGTGATCATTTTATCAAAATTGCATCTTGAGACTAATTACCTCGGATTGGTCACAATTGATTGACTGATTGATGTTGGCGTTGAATAAATAAAAATAACTGCAATTTCGGCCCGCGTTTGTAGGAATTAGAATTCAAAGATCAGTGATCAGGTGTAAAAGTAGTATTGAAGGAGTAAAATAATTGCAATGATAGCAGAACGGGTGACGCAAGAAAAGTAGGAAGTGACGGGCAAAATTCTTGATCGCATGAAGTGAATAAAGAAGGATTTGAAGTGATGATCTTGCAGAAACAGAATCACATTTAATCTTTCCCAGAACACGATAAGACGAAGGACAGCTGATTAGAAGTGGAGTGAGCGATAAGCAGGAAATTCGTCTCCAATTCCACTCAGCCAATCGTCGTGGTCTTGGTCACGGAACTGAATCACAGTGCTGGAACTGGAACAGAATAGAATATCGAAATGGAATTGGAGACAGACGTACTAAGTTTCATAATTATTAACTGGTATTCCATAAATATTTCGAACCACCTTGGCCTCTCTGTGGATTTGTTTTCGTTTCTTTAAATAATGAAATAAGAACCGCAATGAAGTTTAATTTCGTTGAAAATATACGAATGCAGTACTAATTTGGGCCAAAGTGCATTGTGAGTACAGGACCGTAATTCATCAAACGTTTATCTGTTAGGCCGTTTGTTTGTCTGTTTGTCTGTCTGTTTGTTCGTCTGCCTGCCTGCCTCTCTATCTACCGGCACATCTTTTTGCCGGTCTCTCTGCCTGCTTCTATGAGTGTCTGTGTGACTGTCCGCCTGTCTGCCTGTTCGTCTGTGTCTTCGTCACTTTAAGTGTCTGCAGACCGGCAGTATGACTGCTCTGACTCTCACGCCGCATATTCAAGCTAATCAGTTCGGATGTCTTGTTTTCTTATCCATCAACGGAAGAGACTCATCAAACTGCAAACCCTCACATCGGAAAAAATTCTTAAACTCCAACACATTCAACACAGTAATCACTCACTCACAAACTCTGCATCAAACGGTCGCGGCATACTTTCTACCACTTAATACAAAACTGCCAAAAAGCAAGACCCAGCGAGCCGTTTTTTCCAGACAGCACATAGGTCGATCAGTCAGCCGTGCCGCCAGTCGCCGCCTTGGGAGAACTAAATGAAAGATCATTGGCCGCCGCCGCGCCGGCCGTGTCGAGGATGAGATCGGGTGCCCGGGCAGGGAAGATGGAGGACCCCACGGGGACCTTACGGTGATGGTGGTGGTGGTGACTGTTATTTGCCAGCTTCACCGTCACATCGGTGTGCGAGACGTATCCGCGACTCGTCGTCCCACCACCGTCCTCCACCACCGAAGTGGAAGCCATACTGTGGTGACCGGATGAGGAAGACGCTGTCTGGGTTAGTAACTGCTTCGCCTTGCCGCCCTTCTGCGAACGTCGATGGACGGCCGTCGCGACGGGCTTGGTCGGGGAGATATCCGGGGAGGACTCTGCGCTCAGCGGGTCCATCCCCTTGTCCTCGCGGTTGAGGGAGGTGCTGGACTCGTCATGGGAGGGGAACATGCCCGTGGGAACTTTCCGGAACACCTTCTCCGCCATGAAGTCCTGGAAGCGACGGGAGTAGAAGGACGGGTGGCACACCGAGATGCTGTCCCCGTCGAGGACCACCGACTTGACCGTATGCTCCATCTTCTTGCGCAGCTTGTAGCACTGCAGGATGTCGATGACGCCCATGAAGAGGAGGAGCCGCTCGCCTTTGGTGTTCCAGGCTAGCACACCGTCCGGTCTGTGGAGGAGGGAAGGAAGAAATGGGAGCGTGTTGTAGATGACGTAAAGTGTTAGAAATCAAATTAAATTTAAATTAAACACCGTAAATGTTCTGCTAATTTAAAAATCAAATTATTAAACAATTCTAAAATTATTTAACTTTAAAAAATAAATATTATATCTCCAGCATTGCAAATAAAAAAAACGTGAATTTCATTTAAAATATATAGATATATAAAATGTTGTTTTAAATAAATTTCAGAATTAAAAATACTCTTTGTATTTTTGTCGATTTATATTTTTGTGCATTCAAGGGAAATAAGAATACATTGTATCTGAAATCAAAAGCTGCTTTTTCGCCCGTTTAACATATCGTTTAACAAAATACAATTTACAAAAACTATTTAAAAATATCACTTGAAAGTTTTATCATTTAGACATTTAATCACTAAAAAATAGCATTTATTCATTAAAATATATCATTCAAAAAAGATTGTGATATGACTAGAAAGAATGAAGTGTCAGTTTATGTGTGTGTTATGAGGGAAGTTTTTTAAATTTATTAGCACGCACAGTATTTGACTGCCGTCGCGATTGCCTTCTTGGATTTTGGAGTAGAGTTGGGTGCGCGCAGCAGTGGGTTCTTGCACGAGGGCGGCGAACTTTTCCCGGTTAGTTTTGGTCCTTATTAGAGGCGCTGGAAACCGTCGAGAGACATTCCGTTAGGGAGACGAACGAAGTGCAATCAGAGCTAACCCGTTCACACCATAACCAGCAAAAAAACCAGGCAGGCGGGCAGATGGATAGATGACAGGATAAAAAAGAGACGGACAAACCTGCAGAGGACCAGACAGAAACAGACAGACACTCAGGCAGACATACATACAAATAAACGGAGAAACAGACGGGCAGACGGAACACATGAACATATACAGATGTCTTGCAACAGCCTTGCCTGTCCGACGCAAAACATTTCTGTCCATCTGCTTGCCGGTCCGACAGTCTGTCTATCTGCTAGCCTTTCTGTCTGCCTTTCTGCCTTTCTGCCTGTCTGCCTGTCTGTTTGTCTGTCTGCCTGTCTGTCTGTCTGTCTGTCTGTCTGTCTGTCTGTCCGCAATCCAGCCTATCTGCCTGCCAGCTTACCTGCCTGCTGACTTTTGTCTGTCCATCTGACTGTGTCTGTTTCGCCACATGGCATTAATAAGCCGATGAGCGTTATGTCTTCCTTCCCCATCACCTCATCAAAAAATAAGCCTTACCCAGAAGTAGTCAACCCAAATAACCAACTAGCACGGAAACGCGGAATCAAATAACGAGGAACACACACACACTCGCTATCCAACGAAAAGAATAAACTCACGTCGCGATGTGCGTTGACTCGTCCGGCCCGAACCCTCCTGCGAGCCCTTATTCCTCACCCGGAACATGGTCCCCAGCGGTGAGGCGTGTGACTGGAGATCTTGCTGCTGCTGCATCACAGGTGATTGCGATCCCCTCATAGACTGGGAGTTTGAAGAAGGCTCCTCCGCGGCCCCGGCGTCCCCGGCGTTCTTCACACTTTCCGCTTCCTCCTTGCACGCCAGATCGATATTGTGGATACCAATCAGGAGGCTGTAGTCCATAATCTTGAAGCTCTCCAGGACGGTGCAGTCGCGGCGGATGGTGCGGATGAGAAGGTCATACGTGTCCGGCTCGAGGAAGATCCCCTCCGGATAGATCTGCATAAAGTCGAGATCCTTGAGCGTCGGCACTTGCTTCTGCCGCTCGTGGGCGTTGGCCTGGCGTTTGTAGGTGGAGCCTTTAAGGTCAAATTTTTGGTGGTACTTGACTTTACTGGGCAGGAGGTTGTTCATGCAGATGATGCGGACGTTCTTCCCCAAGGACTGCAAGATGAAACAGAAAACAGCGTCAGCATATTATTTGAATAATAATAAATAAAATAAATATTCCCTGTTCAACTATATAAATGCAGAATCTACTGCAATGATTTTCCGGCTCAAAATATCTTGTTAAATTCTTCTGATTACAAACATGATGAACCATTACTTAAGTAATAAATAAAATTATCTTAATCCATCAATTGTATCAATTAAAAAGTAAACATACTTAATAGTGCCATAATCTTTCTGAACTAAACACAATTTTTAATTAAATAAATAAACAAACCATAAAACATTTAAAAAAGTCCTACTTCAATTTAAAAAACTTCAAATTTCAGTTATCGATATCACATATATATATATATATATATTTATATATTGCCTAATTTTTCGACATAATAAAAACATTAAGTTTCATACTATTTCGGCTGATATATCTCCAATAAAAAAACTTGTTCTTTCTTCTTCATTCTTCCTTCAATCAATTAAGCTAAAATACAACGTCAAGCAGCAATTTCATCCGGTGCTTGGATAAATAAGTCGAGAAGGAAAGAATCCATTACTGTTAAAGTATCGATTTTTCAACAATGCCAAGCAACGTGGCAAAAATCTCTCATGAGGAATTGACTTTAATCGAATTACTGCAAAAAAATATCGAGTTAAAAAGAATCGACATTCGGACTCGGAGATGGCCAAGCCAAAGTAGAGGGTTCGTGACTCTGTAGTGTCAAATTGAATTTCAATTACAACTCGCCACGCAGACGGCAGTTTTCCCAGGAGTGTGTCGCGGACTGGCAGATCAGCAATGCTGGCACACAGACAAACAAGAAGACAGTCAGCGCGTCAAGCCAAATCGGAAGCGGATCCCTTCGATTAGTCACAGAACAAAACCGGAAAGACAGACATACAGATATATAGTCAGATAGACGGACGTAAGAAAGGGAGAGTCAAAGACGGTTAGATAAACAGAAACTAGGCAGGCAGTAAGGGAGACAGGCAGACATGCATAGACAGACAGATAAACAGACAGACAAGACAGGGAGACAAGACAAACAAACAAACAAATAGATACACATGCATACAGAGAAACGGAGAGACCGAGAGAAAGTCAGATAGCCTACCAGACAAAAAGACTGACAGACAAATTGTTAACCACCGGAGGCCTTTAATTCGCTGAGCACCTACTTGATAGCAGTATTGTCCGAAGAACTTCGGCAAGAGGGTGCGCGGATTTTGATTAAGATTCATATAGTAGCCGGCGAGGAGTTTCTGCAGGAACTCCGCCTCCCGGTACATGACTGTCTTCAAGATGAACTCGTCGTCCTCCGTGAGATAGAAGATGCTCCCACTGGCGCCGGGATTGGATATCTCAATCATGGCGCGATCACAGAGGGAAAGCTGCAAAGCACAGGCAAGTACACACGGATCAGGCATGAAGAAAGATAACAGTTAGGTGCAGGGGAGGAGAGGTCGAGCGAGTCGCCTTTCGGCAATTCCGTCTCAGGGACGGGACAAAAAATCAATATTTGTTAAAGTCTTCTTCCCTTCGCCTCTCTTCCCTCGTCTCCAAAGGGACAAAAAAGTTTCCTCGTTCCAACAACAACCGCGGCACTGCTGCTGATGAGGACGGCCGACCGACCAAACACCCACCATATAATCGTCCGGCTGGATGCCAAAGAGTTCCCGGAAATAGCGAAAGGCAATCGGCGCGTAGGATTTGAATGTGAAGTCGTTGAGGCCGTGAGCGGGAGTGGAAACAGTACCCTCTCTGCCGGGGGGAGAAAAGAGAAAAACAAACACATCTACAATGTGAATGCCTGTTTTAAAGTCAATACTAAAACGTATGACCCGGCATCATGCATCGTCGAGCTGATACAGACAAACGTCGTTAGAACGTGACTGAGACGAGCTATCATTTGCATATAAGGGTTAAGAGGCCGGCAGACAAGTGTCTTTACATAATTGACTTTTGCCTATTTGCCTGGGTCGTTGTCAGTCTAACTGCTTGATATTGTCCGTACTTCATGCTCTCAGCAGTCAGAGCTTGTCTGTCTGTTTGAGATCGTCTGTCAGTCTGCCTCTGTCCGTCAGTCTGACTGACTATCTGCCTGCCTGTCTGCCTGCCAGTCTCTATGGATGTCTTCCCACCTATCTGTCTCCCTGGGACTGACTGTCTCGTTGACTGCCTTTGTTCCTGCTGAGTGCTTGCATTTTTTATAATCTAAATGTCTGCCTGTTTAGCTGAAATGTCTGTCTGTTTAGCTGAAATATCTGTCTGACTGAATAATTGTCTTTGTGTCAGTCTGCCTAGGGTATCAGCTAACAAACATGTATCTACACGCCTTCGTAGTTTCGTGCCGAGCAGTGAATTGCCATGCCTATATTTTTATCTGTCTTTGTTTGTTATTTGTCTGTCTTGACTCTGTCGATGAAAGGATCACACCAAATGGACGAGCACAAGTCGGCACCCATAAAACTATACGTACTTCTTATGAAAGACCTTTTCCACGATCGCAAAGTCCTTCATGAGGAGATCACGGTCGGGTTTGGAAGCCAATTTGCTGACAGAATGACGGATGCCCGTTTGAATGCACATCATCAGGTCGTTCGATCGAATCTGTAAAGTAAAAAGGCCAGAAGCAAGATAAAAGACCGGACGTAAAACACTCCCTCTTGCTATACACACATGCCTGACTAAACAACAAAACTTGGAATATTTTCGACACAATCGCGCAGGTCGTTGTTAATTTCCCTGTCCTCTCCTGTTTGTCTGCTTGATCATCTGCTGCTGCAATCCATGTATCAGGTTGTGTCTGCCTGCCTGCCTGCCTGCCTGCCTGCCTGCCTGCCTGCCTGCCTGTCTGTCTGTCTGTCTGTCTGTCTGTCTGTCTGTCTGTCTGTCTGTCTTGTCTGTCTGTCTGTCTGTCTTTCAGTTTGTCTCTCTGCCTGTTCGACTGCCTCCCTGTCAGCCTGCCTGTCTTTCTGTCTAACAGTCTAATCGACTGCCCTATGTGTTCATCACGTACCTTTTTGTATGTGACGATTCCAGTCTCGTCCACACGGCGATGACCCAACTTCTTCTCCTTGGCCGCCATTGCAGGCGACGTGATGTGGTGGCCCACGGCAGCCGGAACATTGAGCATGTTGTCGGTCCCGTCGTCTGTAATGGAGCAATAAATTCCCCGCGGTTTAATGAGCCATGTCGCGGGGCAGTAAAAAATTAAAACGAGCCGCTTCTTTCACGGATTTCTTTCACCGAAGCCGACACTCGGTTGTTTGTTAGTAAACAAAAGCGGGACAGGTCCAATAAAACAACGTGGTACTGAGCAATAACGGCATTTGCAATACCAACCAAATCAATCAATCAATTTATCCAATATTCAGCCATATGTGTACTCGAACTGAAGTCGTCACTCGCTCGCAAGTTTTTTATTAACATAAAAACACGCACATAGCAAAACGACAAACCCTAATTTGGTTTTTCGAATTTTAATTGAACAACATTTAAAATAAAATGCGATATTTCAAGTGAAGTAGTCAAAAGTCAAAATGGTTAGTTATTTTCGGTCTGTGCAGCAGACACCAACTTAAATTTAATACGTAAAAGAATATTAAAAGATAAACAAAACACCATTTTCGGTATTTGAATAATCATCCAAAATGTACAAAATGTAATTTCAAAACATCACATATTTTACTGACTAAAATCCCTTTCAAAATTGCACCAAAGCCGGAATAATTTACAATTTAAATAAATCTCTAATGTTCCACAAGTCAATAATTTTCATTAAAATCCGATTTCGTTTTCGGTATTTTAAAGAAACATTCAACATTTACAAAACGTTATTTCAAAAATAAAGTGCTTTTAATCATTAAAACCCCTTTCAAAATTACAAAAAAGCCGGAAATAATTTAAAAATTAATTAAAAGCCTAATAAGAATGTTCGACAATTCCATAATTTTCATTAAAATAAATGTCCAACAAAACAGCAAAACTCACCGCCGCCATCAGATCTGGCCGCAGCGGATACCCGCTTACTCCTCCGTATTTCCGACATCTGATATCTCTCCCGGGTGTGTCAGATTAGCTCGCCGCTCCACATCGCGTCAATAATTAATTAATAATATTTAATGATAATTTTCCCCGAGCGCCGGTGAGCTCGGTTCCGGTTGCAATCCCGCGCCAAAACCATTCAAAGACACAGCCACAGACCACACACACGCTCAATCGTCCCACAGGCTTAATCGTTCGCAGCAGTTCCACCACGCAGAGCCACAGACCAAACACACACACGCTCAATCGTCCGCAGCAGCTCCAAACGCGATGAAAATTAATATTTCCCACGCCTTCTCTTCTGAAATCCACTCAGATGATGAAACCCTGCCACGGAAAAAACAACTCACATCTTCATTTACACTTGGCCAGGGCCATCCACTCCTCAAAAAACCAATCCCCGCTCACTCCCAGTGATCAGTGGGAATTATCGCCGGAATAATTTTTCCTCAGGAGCGAAGACAGACAACAAGTCCGTGAAACAGGACACCGAGGAGGCCGGGGCAAAAAAAAACGCTGAGATTGTTTCCTCTCACACGACGATTAGACGGCGACGGCAGTACGATCCGCCAGCAGTCGTGGAATAATAATCATCAGTCGCTCCGCATTCGGATAGCACAGAAGGGGGAAGGAACTTGGATGAAGACCCTTCCAATGATCTACTCCCTTCCTCACGGCTCCCCTCCTCTTGATGTGTGTGTGCAAATACAACCGCACGCACACGACGACACCGTGCCTGTAGACACATGCACACGGGCGATGGAGCGGGGCGAGCGTGGGAATGCAGAAAGGGATGAATGTCTGTGAGGAGAAATGCCGGTCTCCCTCCTGGTACTACTTTTTCGCCGATCAATAAACTTGATTTATGCGCATCGCACACGGACGAGGGATGCGGAGAAGGAAGTGGGAAGACGGGTTGTGGGTGCAGGATTTGTTCAGCGCCAGATGGTGCGGGTGCGGGTGCGGGTGGGCGCTGTGAAGGGGAGAGACGTCATCGAGATCCCTCGTCTTTTACGCGCCCACTTTGTGTACCGTCGCTCTTCCTCGCACACCAGTGGTAATTTTGCGTCTGCAGCGGCTTGTGGGATTCCAAAATAAAGAACTCCGATGCATGGAAGACAACACACTGAAAGAAAAAGCAATCAGGATAAGAGGCATGTTGCTCGTGGCATGTTTGTACTGCATCTGTCGGTTGATTGTTCAATCGGCATGAATGCACGCACATTGCTTGGCCCACTGATTAATTAAGTTGGTGGTTGAACGCTTGCTTGGCTGTTTGTGGTTCGCACGGACAATGCTGCATTTTTTCAAAACTCACTCACTGCTTTAATTCCAAAATAAAAATCTCGTCGAATGCTAGCTATCTTGAAAGGAAAGCGAGATTCAAGAAGTATTGTAACATTTCGCCATTTCCCTTACCGCACATTAGCAGTTATGCTTTTGATTGATTGTTGAATTTGTATGAATGCACATTACAGTGAAGCCAGCTGTTGCTTGATTGTTGATTGGCGCTCGTCACACTTACACCAATGCTTTCTCACTACATTCCCCACAATTCTATCGAAAATTAAACTGGCCAAATTTCCGACCATCCTTCAAACTAATCCTTAAGCACAACAGAATCGGGAAAAAAATGAAACGATATCTCGAGTTCGTTTAGAAAAAAAACGGAAGGTTCTCTACACTTTAGGAAGTCGATTGAATACTTGATTGACTAGAAAGCATCAGACAAAAGAATTTATTCCTGGCAAAACAATTACAACTCAATGCACTCGTGTCGGGATGAAACCAGCGAAATGATAAGACTAAAATAAAAATAAAGATTCCAAGTAAAAATGCTACCTTGTTAAGGGGCGGAGACGTTGAAGCAGTAGAGTTGATTTGAAATTCCTTTCAATTTTCAAAGGCGTCAAGAAATTATTCCTGTCTTTTTTTCGATTCTGATAAATATGGCGTCGACGATACGAGGCAGATGAGATAGGAGAAAATATGAATCTGCAAACTGGAGCGTTAAATGGAAGGATGAAAAAATGGCCGCTTTTCAACGTGAGAAAAAGAAAGTTCTTTGTGGAGACTCCATTCCAGAAGAAGAGATTGGCTTGACTGGGACCGTGGGACGTTCATTGAATTGAATCTATTCAATCAAAATCAACGCTCGGAGTGAACGCATAGAAAAAAAACGCACAGAAGCAGACCAAGGCAGCAGTTAGACAAGGGTATATGGCACGCGAGCCGCCAGGGTTTCTTGTTTACTTTTCACCTTCGCTGCTGGTTTGGTGGAACAGACTGAAAAGACGTCACTACGATTATTGATAACAGTGAACATTTACATCGGCTGTAATAACCTTGATGGAAGATGATTTGATTTGACTTTTATCGGCGGACGGCTTTGGGTCTGTCTGTTTGTACGTCTGTCCGCCTGCTTGCCTGCCTGCCTGTCTGCCTGCCCGCCTGCCTGCCTGTTTGTCTTGCGGTCTCTACCAGTCTGTCCATCTGCCTGCTTTCATGACGGCCGACCTATTTAGATCTGTATGTCCGTCTGTCTCCATAACCACTGACTCGGTGTGGTTTTTGTCTATCTGTCTACCTATCTGTATGTCTGTCTTCTGCCTGCCCCTCTGTCTGTCCGTCTGTATACGTGTTTTTGTCTGCCCTTCCATGTCTTCCATTTTGGGTTCCACGATATCTCCCGCAGCATCTCTTCAGACTACGGTTTTAAAAGAAAATGATATTGACTAAGCAAAGTTAGGGTGTACGGTCAATGATGCTGTGGGTGGTACAAAAACCCGAAGATACTCAAGGTAATGCAGTTTACAATCAAACACGCATCACTCCTGCAGCGTCGCCGTTAAGACCATTCAAGGTGTCGTTTACAATAATAAAAAACGTCAGCAAATCGAAAAGTGAACGACTGCTACTACGTAAATACCATTATGGTGATTCGATCGAAAGTGGCGGAAAGTGTTGCTGCTCAGTCAACAGACATCTCGTCATCGTCGTTGTTCGGTTTGCTCGGTCCAACCGCAGCAGGCTTGGCAGCAGAATCAGCAGGTGCCGCCTCCTCTTCCTTCTTCTTCTCCAACGCCTTGACAAACGCACGGAAATCTGGAAATACCAAAACACCGGTGAGATAAGTCGCTAGCTTTAAGGGTGTCTATTCAGCCGACAACTATAACTACTCAAAATAGGAGACAAGAGAGGCAGAGAGAAAGACAAACAATTAGACAGCCAGCCAGCCAGACACATATGCAGATAGACAGGCAGCCAGACAGGTAGACAGGTAGACGGGCAGACAGACAGATAGATAGACAGTCGGACACCAAGCGTTAAACAGATCATCAGTCAGTCAGTGGGCCGACTATAGACATGCGAACCAAACGGAAGGCAAATAAGCACTGTTGAACGCAC
>LRSR01000052.1:0-10941 GCA_001579985.1 Hypsibius dujardini
GATTGATTGATAGATATTTTATTTAATTGATTGTTCGATAGATTGATTGATTGATCGATATATTGAGTGATCGATGGAATGATTGGTTGTCTCCTTTTCTGTCTCTTTGTCAATCGGTTTTTCTGCCTGTTTGTATCTTCTTCTTTCTGTCTTTCTGTTTTTTAGTTTATTTTAATTTGGTATTTATGTTTTTTTGCGTTCCTGTGTTCCTGTGTTTCTGTCTGTCTGTCTGTCTGTCTGTTTCTCTGTCATTTTTTCTCTCTGTTTGTCTGTCTGTCTGTCTGTCTGTCTGTCTGTCGTTTTGCGAAAAAAGGTAATAGCATCAATCGCTCATTAAGAGCTCGATTGATTGATTCAATTGCTTTGTCCTTTTCCAGTACGGCTCGATTGAATGATTGATTCATATTTGCTTGGATCCACATGGCTTAGTAATTCAATTGATTGATAAATTTCGTTTTTTGGGGCTTGATTGATTGATTCAACTTCGTTTGGCGAAAAACGGCTCGATAGATTGATTGATTGATTTAATTTTCTTCTGTCGCTTTAAACTTTGATTGATTGATTGAGTAATTCATTTTTTTATTTTAACAAGACTCGATTGTTATCCAATTATCCAATAATTATCTAATTATCCAATTATCCAATTATCTAATTATCCAATTATCCAAGAACATAGTACACTAATTGTATTCGATCCAGAGGAAAAGGTGACTGGGACGATTTCTGGACAAATGAGTAAATCGACTGACCGGATTTTGTTATTCGAAGAGAAAAACAATGTTAATGTCCAGTTATGACCCGAGCGGTCAAGAAAATGATAATGTTTTTCATCTTTTTTTTCTTTTTTCTTTTTCAAAAATTTACCAAGTATGGAAACATGAGCAGTAAGCGTGTGGGCCGTAAATAAGTTGTTTGATTGAAGGTTTAAGAAGATTGAAAATTGATCGATTTACCGTAAGATTGATTGATTGATTGATAGACTGATTGAATATTTGATAGATTGATTGATTGATAAGTGAATTGATTGAATGGAAGGTGGATTGATTCAGTGAAAGTTGGATTGATTGACTGTTTGACAAAAAGTATGCTTGATTGATTGATAGCTGTATTCATTAGTAGATTGAAAAATGGATTGATCGATTGGTTGTTAAATAAAATGATGGATGAATTGATCACTTGATTGATTGAAAAGTGGGTTGATTTTTAGAATGATCGTTTGATTGTTTGAATGGTGGATAGATCGATTGATTGATATATTGATCGATTGATTGATTGATAAGTGGGTTGATTTACTGATAGATGAATTGATTATTTGATAGGTGGTGGTATTGATGGTTTGATAGATTGATCGTTTGATCGTTTGAATGGTGGATTGATTGATCGAGGGACAGGTTGATCGATTCTTTGATTGATTGTTTGATTGATCGACTGATTGAATATTTGATTCATTGATTGATCAACTGATTGAATTTCGATTGATTGGTTGATTGACTGATTGAATGATTGAATGATAAGTGGATTGATTGATTGATTGATAGATGGATTGATTGATCGATTTATCGTTCGATCGATTGATTGATTGGTCGACTGAATGAATATTTGATCGGTAGGTGGATCGATTGATTGATTGATAGTTGGATTTATTGATTGATTGATCAGTGGATTGATTGATTGATCACTTGATTGATTGAAACATGCATTGATCGTTTGATTGGTTGAAAGGGGGATTGAGTGATTGAGGGACAAGTCGATTGATTCTTTGAGTGGTTGTTCGATTAGTCGATGGATTGATTGATGAAATGATTGAATGATTGGCTGATCGATTGATAGATTGATTGATTGATTGGCGGATTGTTTGATTGAAGGTTTGTGAAGTATGGAGATTGATCGATTTATTTATCGTTTGATCGATTGATTGATGAATCGACTTATTGAAAATTTGATTGATAATCGGATCGATTGATTGATCGACAGGTGAATTAATTGAATGATTGGCACTTTAAATAAATATTTAGTTTTAAATTGGATTTTTTGATTGATTCAATTTTGTTTTGTTTTATAAGCGCTCAATTGATTGATTCAAGTGTTTTGTCTTTTTCCAATACGGCTACATTGAATATTTGATTGATTCATTTAAGCTTGGTTCCACATGGCTTAATGATTTGATTGATTGATCATTTCTATTTCTGTTAGTGCTTGATTGACTGATTGACTCAATTTCGTTTGGTGACTAACGGCTCGATAGATTGAGGGATAGATTTGATTCTCTTCGGTCCTAATAAACTTTGATTGAAGGTTTCAATTTTTTTGCTTGAAAAGAGTTCGATTGTCTAATTGAATTAATTTGGTTTTGTTTGTTTGTGGATTCATAGATTGAAAGTTTGAGCAAGTCTTATTTTTCTTGTCAAGGCTTGAGTGATTGATTGAGTGAATATTCAATATCTATGTTATGTTCTCTTCAATTTTGATAAATTGATTGACTGAGTCAGTTCTTTATTACGACTTAAGGCTCGTTTGATTGATTGGTTCTGTTTCTTTGTCTTTTTGTTAGTGTGTGTTTCTGTCTGTCTGTCTGTCTAACTGTCTGTTTGTCAGCGTATCTAATTGTTTAGTGTCTGTTCGTCTGTCTCTCTGTCCGCCTGTTTTTTTACCAGCTGAACTACTTTACAGCTTGAAGCGCCGGGCAGGGGGGTACGGGGGGCAGAGCCACCCGCTTGGAGGTTGCGGGGGCGAAGCCCCCTCAGTCAATCAGTAACTATCAATAAATTCTTTTAAAAGTGTTTTACAATGATTGATGCATTTTATTGAAGTAAGCATTTTCAGTGTGCGGGGACGAGGCAAGTGCGCGCAGCACGAGTTTCGAATAATGTTTGTATTCTATGTCGATTGCGTGATAACTGAAACATGTTTTGGAATGAACGAGCGATGATCGTGCGATTGATCGTTTCTTCGACTGATAGGTGGATTGATTGATTGAGGGTTAAGTTGATTGAATCTTTGATTGGTTATTCGATTGATCGATGGATTGATTGATGAAATGATTGACTGACTGGCTGATCGATTGATAGATTGATTGTTTGATTGGCGGATTGTTTGTAACAGTACAATATCGCATTTGATTGATCGTCTGACTGATTGATTGATTGGTGGAATGATTGATTGATCGATAGGTGGATTGATTGATGGTTTGATTGATTGATCGTTTGATTGGGTTTTGATAGGTGGATTGATTGATTGAGGGAAAGGTTGATCGATTCTTTGATTGATTGTTAAATTGATCGACGAGTTGATTGATGAATTGATTGACTGATTGCGTGACAGGTTGATTGATTTTTTGATTGATTGTTTGAGTGATCGATAAAAAAATAAAGACAATTTTTTTTTACTTATTACTGTTCATTTTTCATATATAACCTTTTTATTCACTTGGCGGATTTAAGGTTTTTAATTTTCTCTTATTACTGTTCATTTTTCAAATATTACCTTTTTATTCATTTTGCGTTTTTAGGGTTTTTTACTTTCTCTTATTACTGTTCATTTCCTCCCTTCCGTGGGGGGTCTGAGCCCCCCGCTGGGGCTGATGATTAAAGCGCCGGCAGTGGGGGGTACGGGGGGCGGAGCCCCCCGTTTGGGGGTTGAGGGGGCGAAGCCCTCTCAGAAAATTAAAAAAATCACAAGATTCACTGAACAATTTCTGTTACCGCACTGATGACTAAAGCGCCGGCGTTGGGGGATTGAGGAGGCTAAGCCCCCTCAGTGGTAGTGGCAGTTAAGTAGTAGTGGTAGTAGTTATAGTAGTAGTAGAGCAATGATAGGTAAAACACTGTACATGTTATTGGATCCCCCTAACCTTCTAAAGGTGCGGGGGCACCTTTGTCTTTACCATCGGTAAAAGCCAAAGTCTTGTAATTATATATAAACATTTGATAATACATTACATTACATTACATTACATTACATTACATTACATTACATTACATTACATTACATTACATTACATTACATTACATTACATTACATTACATTACATTACATTACATTACATTACATTACATTACAAATTACATTACATTACATTACATTACATTACATTACATTACATTACATTACAAATTACATTACATTACATTAAATTAAAAATTACATCACATTACATTACATTACATTACATAATATTACATTACACATTACATTACATTACATTGCATTACATTATAGTACATTACACATTACATTGCATTACATTATGTAACATTATATTACATTATATCAACAGACTGGCAGTTGTAATTGATTCCGGATCGAGTTCGTCGTCTAAAATGATACTCACAGTATAGTCCTCATAATTGTTGGGATAATTATCGCTGGTGATGACACGGACATCGGGTCCAATTATTCGGTCTCCCTGGCATGGCACTGCTATCACTGAAAAAAGAAACCAAATTTATTGACAAAACCCAACGATAAATATTGCCGGTAATTTTGAAGCAAATTAGATATGTATGTATATAGTAATATATGTTAGATGCATAGTTTTAAATTATATATAAATTATATACATCTATCGGTTTATATTCGAAACATATATATTATTCATATTATATTTTTATTTATTTTATTTTTATTATATATTTTAATTTTTTAGATAAATGTTCTTTTGTATACATAATAGATGGATATGTACCAACTGTTACGAAGATATTAATATACACGCAGACGTATATGAGAAAAACGTATTCATATATAAATATATATATATTTATACATATCGAAATATTACCTGAAGGAGTAATGAAGCTTAATGCAACCAACACCACAGTGCTCAAAGACGGTGCCATTATTCCAGGGGATGGGTCTTCGTTAGGGACCACACAAGCACGACAGGCGGAAATCACGCACACACTGAATCAATTAAAGTGTTACCCTGATTCAGCTGAAATTCTCGTCGACGAGTTTGCTGCATCCAACTCGATTCTTCATACAATCTATGAATTTGCAGTTCGCCGTATACCACTGCTTCCCCAATTGTGCTGCTAGACAATAACTCATATCACAATGAAGGTCAATTCATTTTAAGATTATTCCGGCACAATACCTTCGGAAGTCAATACACTGCAGAGTGCAAATTGCCACAGCGCGGTATCGGCGGGTACCACGCACCGTTGTCGTTTAAGAACCAACCGCCACGTGAAATAACTGAATCCAGTCAAGGTCCACATTTCTTTAACTGCACTGCACTTATCGCAATAACGAACAATTCAACCTCAAACTGCGCTCTTTCGAAGCTTCATTTGGTCTACCACTGTCTGTCTGTCTGTCTGTCTGTCTGTCTGTCTGTCTGTCTGTCTGTCTGCCTAAAGGAGCCCCTGCTACGTTAGTATTTTATTTCCTTGGATTGGAAAGATACTGCAATAAAGGTCAACCTTAAAACGGATCTTGCAGCAGAATATAAGTAGTACGGCTAATGATTCTTTTAGTGTTGTAACAGTTCTAGAAAGTTTTCGGGAAAGGTCATCACGGGTTTTCGTCGAACTGCGGACAGTAGACCCGCAGGCTGTCCCCGATAGCGAAGGAGGTCGGTCGGGTCAGCAGGTCGAAGTCTGCGGTAGACGGAACCTTCGCGAACATGGCAGTCGAGGCGGAGGAATTGAATCCGGCGTTGATCATGGAAGGGTCCGGCTCGTACTTGACGATGCCGAGCATCCGGAGCGCCGCCACCGCGACGATCGGCAGGATCCCCGCCATGATGAGGAAGAAGGCGATGACTTGAGCCCAGACAGGATAGCTCGTTTCTTTCATCATTGCCTGCCGAAAAAGGGAAAACTCTTTTTAAACTGCCAAAATGTTGAAGCAAATGTGGTTTTTTTTCCGTCCACCAATTTGACAGCCTCTAACAATCATTACTTCACAAGGGAGTATTCATCTGCGTCAGTCTGAGAATGGGCCCAAATTTTTTAAATGGATTTGTAGTATCAAATCATGATTGTAAAAAAAGATAAAAGCTTCAAAGCGGCTGCCCTAATAGGAATCTTCCCCGATCTCCTCCATCTCGAACAGGGAACCGAAGGGGAGGAGGGGGAGGGAGGGACCAAGTTAACGTTCCACAGGTCGTACGCTGTCGCTATCTATCGAGGTACACGCTAACGAGCAAGGGGGAGGGACCAAGTTAACGTTCCACAGGTCGTAAGCTGTCACTATCTATCGAGGTACACGCTAACGAGCAAGGGGGGGGACCGAGTTAACTTCCCACAGGTCGTACGCTGTCGCTATCTATCGAGGAGTTCACTGTACCGTCTGGGAATCATAAGCCGGATAAGAAATCCCTGTCGTAATCCGCATCGCGATGGATGAGATCAAGACGAAGAGGATGACGGCAGGCGCGAGGAATTTCAAGGTGATCTCCCAGTAGCGGCTGAGGGTTTGACCGGTCATTTCTTGGACGTCAGCGGCGAACCTAAAAGTCGGACATTGATTGAGGGAATTTTTTTTATTTTTTTTTTGAGGAAAAAAAAGGTGCGAAAATTCATTTTTTTTCGCTGTTTCATCTGACGAACCTGGAGTATTTGTACACCCAGCAGACGCCGACCATCTCCAGCAGGGCGATGATCATCAGGGAGAAGGTCCCCACGAAGCTGTCGAACATCCCCACCCAGTACATTCCGGATTTCGTCACGAAAATCAGCCCGATAATGCAGGAACAAGTGCAAAGAATTCCTGCGAGATAAAAAAAATTATCAGGCGTTTTTTTTAAAATTTTGGTCAAAAATTAAAAATTATCGCCTTTTTATTAGTGCTCATTGGCGATTTATCGTTTAATTTATTTATTTCGACGCTGCCGAATTTCAGATTTAATTGAAAATCCATTGGCGTCATCGAAATATGTTTCTGACATCAGGGGGCGGGGCTACATTCCAACTCTGGGAAGCGTCACTGGAATTTTCGGTCCTTTTTGAAAACTGTCCGTAGCTCCGCCCCCTTATCTCCGACAAATATTTGGTTGGCGCTCGTCGATTTTAAATTAAATTTGAAAGAGAAAAATGTTAAAATAATAATTAATTCATTAGTGCATTTCGATAAATCGCTATTTTTACAGCGAGGAAATTAAAATTAAAAAAATGGAATATTTTTTGGCAAAATTTTTAAGTTCCCTGATTATCACTGTAAAAATGTCAATTTTCGGAAAGATTTAATTGAAAAATTTTGGCACAATCCTTTTTAAAATTCAATTTCAATTTCAGAAATTTGTTTCGGAGATCAGGGGGCGGAGCTTTGGACTATTCTCAAGCCTGAAAGAAAACTTCCGAGCGATGTTTCAGAAATGACGCCAAGCTCCGCCCCCTGACATCTAAAACAGATTCTGCTAATGCCCGTCGATTTTAAATTGAATTCCAAAAATTATTGTTTTGAAATTCTTTAAATTAAAATATTTCCCAAAATTTAAACTTAAATTTAAATTGAAAATTATCGTAATTTTCCATCGCCTTACGGAAAAAAACAACATGAAGCGGAGTCATTTCGCGTTCCATTTCTGAAAAGGGTCTTACCAGAGAGAACTTGTTGCTTCAGCCAGGGGAACAATTTTAAGTCGTAAATGCTGGTCTGAATGCCCGCCAAATTGCCGAACATCGAGCCCATTCCCAACGCCAGGAGCATCGTGAAAAAAAGAACGGACCACAACGGCGCCCACGGCAGCTCCACAATGGCCTGGGTGAAGACGATGAAGGCCAATCCCGTGCCTTCTGCGGCCTAACAATCAATTAAAAAAAGTTGACGACAGACAACAGACACACAGGCAGACAGACACACAGACACACAGGCAGACAGACACATAGACACACAGACAAACAAACACACAGACAGGCACACAGACAGACAGACAGACAGACAGACAGACAGACAGACAGACAGACAGACCTCATTCATGAGTTTTTCGAAGCTGCATGTTGAGTTTGCGAAGATATCGGCGGGGAGCTCGTAGGCGGTCGGGTCCGCCGCCAACAAGTTGTAGTACTCCAGGCATTCCTCCGGTGTCTGCATCACAGCGGACAATTCCGCACTAGTCAGGTGCAACATCGATGCCACATTTTTGATTTGACTGAGGGAAGAAATTAAAAGCGTTATCTCGCGGATTGATTTTCGGCAAACTTTAATATTAGTGTAATTTTATTCCTAACAGTTCTCTCACCTGCAAGCACAGCTTTCGATGCCGAGAGTGGCCTTGAAGCCGAGAATGGCGAAAACCAGGACACTCGCGAAGATGGCCGTGAAGGCGTTGGTGAGTGAGACGAAAACGGCGTCGCGGGTGAATTTGTTGTCCCTCGGATTGTACGATCCGAAGGCGATGAGTGAGCCGAAACCCAATCCGAGGGAGTAGAAGATTTGAGTGGCTGCGTCCAGCCAGACGATCGGATCGAGCAGTCGGCTCATCTGCGGCGTGAAGAGAAACCGGAGCCCGGCGGAGGAGCCTTTGAGAGTGATGGCGCGGCCGAAGAAGATGACCAGCACGAAATATGGAAATCCCGCAGTGAAATACATGATCTGGAACGAAAATATTCCGATTAAGCTAAATAGTTTAAATAAATTATAAAGTAAGATAACAATATAAGTTAACAAGGGAATATTTAGATGTGTCAATCTGAGATCGGGCAGAATTTTTTTTTTCATGAATACGTAATATCAAATCATGATTTTAGAAAATATTTCTAGTCCCCCTTCGGTTCCCTCTTCGAGATGGAGAAAATCGGGGAAGATTCTTATTACGGCCGCCACTTAAATGCTTTCGCAATCACGTTGATTGATTGATTGTTGAAGGATTTGCGCATCGATTTTCGGTTTGCCTGAACCGTTAAATGCGTTAATGAAAAAAGGTAATTTTCGTGATTCAATCAATCAATGCTATTGTGAAAGCTTTAAAGCGGCTGCCGCAACAGAAATCTTCCCCGGTTTTCTCCATCTCGAACAGGGAACCGAGGGGGACCAGTCATATTCTTTAAAATCATGGTTTAATAATACGTATCCATAAAAAAAAATTGGACCCGATCTCAGACTGACACAGGGAGATACTCCCTTGTCAAACGTTAAACTGTTCTATTTGCGCTCTTACCCAGCCGGAATTTTCAATTCCCCTGGCCATACAGACGAAAATGAGGAACCAGCTGAAGACCAAACATCCGGCAATCTTCCACTGCATCCCGCCGAACTCGTCGATCCCGTCGGTGATGTCCAGGGCCTCACGGAACCAGAAGAACGCCGTGGGCGAACTGGCCGCGCATTCCTTGTTCACAATCGTCGTGACATTAACACTGATGAAGCCTGAGCTGAGGCCTGAGCTGAGGCCTGTGCTGAGGCCTGTACTGAGGCCTATGTGAAGGTCAGTGCTGAGGCCTGTACTGAGGCCTGTGCTGAGGCCTGTGCTGAGGCCTGTGCTGAGGCCTGTGCTGAGGCCTGTGCTGAGGCCTGAGTGGAGGCCTGTGCTGAGGCCTGAGTGGAGGCCTGTTTCGATCAAGGGGCAGTCCGCCCAAGGGAGACGCGTCTGCAACGAGCTGAAGAGGTAGAAGAAGCACCAGGCGATCACCACGTTGTAGTACCAGCCGACCAGGAGCGCCACGATGGCGCAGGATATTCCCAGGCCGCCGAGGAGCGGGTGGATCTTATTCCACACACCGATACTCCCGAGGCGGAGCTTCTGTCCGATGCCCAGCTCGAGGACGCACAACGGAATACCCTAGAGGGGGGGGGGAGGCGGGATGATGTAGTGCACAAATATGCCCCCCGGAGTACTCTTACACGATCTACATGAAAACTACGAAAACAAAACGAAAAAGGGAAAACTAAGAAAAATGATTTTACTAAAAACAAAAATTTAACAAAAAATTTCTTTTCGAAAATCGATTTCAAATCGTGTGGCATCAGCAGAATCTCGTCAGGGGGCGGAGCTATGCTTCATTTCTGGAAAATCACTCGTAAGTTTCCGGTCGGACTCGACAATGACCGGTAGCTCCGCCCCCTGACGTCCAAAACGAATTCTGCTGATGCTAATCGATTTCAAGTTGAATTCTGACAAAATTCGTTAAATTTTATCATTTCCCAAAATTGAAAGTTTACAGTCAAAGTCAGAGCAAATGGAATCTTCCAGTGTTTTCCCAACTTTGCAATTAAATCGTCAAACTATGTTACTAAAAATCGATTATTCCGAAGCAGCAGTGAGATTTGTAAAAAGAATGGCAAAAGGCTCGCTCTATTTTTATGATGTCCACCAAACAGTCAATCAGTCAATCGACTACACAGGAAGTGCGGCTTTGCCCTTAGCGCCACACCGTGCATCAATATCGGAAGACACTCACCTCGATGATAAGCATGACGAAGTAAGGGATGAGGAACGCTCCACCGCCATTTTTTTGGCAGAGATACGGGAAGCGCCAGACGTTGCCTAATCCTGTAATGGAAGAAGGGGTACAACGTGCAAAATATACAGCAAGATTGCCCACCGGGTTATTACGAGCTGCAGTGAAATCATGAAATAAAAGCGGTGTCTGTCTGTCTGTCTGTCTGTCTGTCTGTCTGTCTGTCTGCCTCCCTGCCTTATGTCTGTCTGTCTGTATGTCTATCTGTCTGTCTATCTGCCTGATGTCTGTCTGTCTGTCTGTTTGTCTGTCCGATGTCTGTCTGTCTGTCTGTATGTATGTATGTCTGTCTGTCTGTCTGAAGCAGGTGTTTTGTTTTTCTTCCCCAACTTACCGACTGCGTAGGCCACGACACTCAGCAAGAACTGCACCTTACTGCCCCACCCGGCCCGTTCTCCGTCGTCCGTGGGCGAGGAGGTCTCCGTGTCCGCGACCGTTTCACACACAATAATGGGGCGTTTCCCCTGCACCGCCAAGCTGCTGCTGTCCTTCTCCCTCGTCCGCATTATATCAATCTTGAGCGGCGTGATCTCCAGCG
>LRSR01000054.1:0-19585 GCA_001579985.1 Hypsibius dujardini
CCGAACGCGTAGACGAAAGCGAAAGTCTAGCGATGCCGCAGGCGGAATTCGGAGCGTCGCTCTCATTCCCTCTCTGGTTGAGCCGTGCATGCACACAGCATAACTGACCAGGTGTCACCCACCGCGTTCTTCATGGACACTAACAGACCAATCAACTCCACCGATATATATAATAATAATTATAATTAGTAATTTCCGCAGTCTCTTTCGGTTCTGCGATTATGACCATGCGTGAGGGCGAGTAGTAGGCCGCACAAGTGCAAAATATAAAAACAATATCCTCAGGTTTTAATTGTCTTCCGATTTCTCTGCCGTGACGGTTGAACGTGAACAACCGAGTCGACCCACGCGGAATTCACACGTTCAAATCTCCACAATGCGCTTATTGTTCAGAGGATTATTGTTGGGATTCTTAATCAGCGCGACGTATGGTAAGTTGCTGCTTGGTTCATGCACTAAATTGTGACGTAACAATCCATCGGTTCTCTTATCCCCAGGGTCAAACTATCGCCTCAATAGTAAGTGCATAACTGACTTGTCCCAATTAATTAATTTGTCCCAATTAATTAATTTGTTCTGGAAGAAGTTCTTTTCGGGCGGTTCATTTCGTATTAGCATTTGCGTAAGAGGGCGCGATGTGTGATGTTTTAGAACGACAGGCAGCTGATTATTACACATCCACACAACCCTCGGGACCGGTGACGTGCTGTGCGCCGTATTACTACGGCAAGCCATTGACGCCCACTAAGTCTGGAATCTGCTCCAGCAACGCCAATCTCGACGCTTGGTGCTCCAAATTGGAGATCGCGTCGTCGGATGATTGCGCTGCAATCGACGGCGGCTGGTGTTGTTACAGTAAGTCCGATTTGGCACTGCAAAAAAATAGTTCCGAATTAGACGAAATATCATGTAAGCTGTCTTGGGTCAGAACGGTAGGAAAATCTAGAACGAAAGAATCGAACGAGAATGTTTAATATATTAGCGTACACTATTGCCAAGGCGAAAACCTCCCACGTTAGGTTGGTCAGTCGATAATATACGGCGAAACCACAAAGGCTTAAGAGTGACCGGCACAATGATCCTACCAAGACATGCGAGCTTTCTACTTGCGATTCGACTTTGAAAGAGTTATAAACTGCCGTCTACTAAGAGTCCGCAATCCGCAATCTCAAGTGCTTTTGGATGCGCCATTCTGAAAATCAACGATAACGATTAATCCATTCACTTAAGGGGAAATTTATCGCACCTCTGTCTATGTCAACCTATTTTTGCAGATCCGAACGGTGGACCCCCCGCCAATCCTCAGTGCGCCGTGACTCAGGCGCCCACCACAACCGCAGCCACGACGACGCAGGCACCAGTCACAACTACCACGACAACCCAGGCAACTGTGACAACTGCGACGTCGACCCAGGCTCCGACCACGACCACCACCGTGCAATGCGGCCCCGGAAGTGTCGATCCACGTTGTACAACCACCACCACAGCAGCGACACAAGCACCCACGACTACTAGTGCCACAACACAGGCAACCGGGGCTACTACGACAACCTCCCAAGCTCCGACTACAACGACGCAGGCAGCGGTGACCACCACGACAACACAGGCCCCGACTACCACCACCACGGCCTTCGTGTGTGGACCCGGAAGTGACGATCCGCGGTGTACCACGACGACTACTACCACCGCTGCCACCACAACGGTGGGTCCAATCACAACAACTCAAGCTCCAACGACAACGACCACAACGACGCAAGCTCCAACGACAACGACTACGCAAGCTCCGACGACAACGACTACGCAAGCTCCGACGACAACGACTACGCAAGCTCCGACGACCACGACGACGCAAGCTCCGACGACAACGACCACGCAAGCTCCGACAACTACTACCACTGTTTTTGTATGTGGGCCAGGAAGTGTTGATCCACGTTGTACCACCACCACCATCACTACCACCCCCACGACAACTCAAACTACCACTGAGGAAGAAGTCGAGGAAGACACCACCACAGTGGCTACTACCACTACCACTACGACACAAGCAGCCACGACAACAACAACGCAAGCACCCACAACGACAACCACGACTACTCAGGCACCCACGACCACGCAGGCACCTACTACCACGACCACTCAGGTACCCACGACCCCCACCACTACCGTCGTGTGTGGCCCCGGAAGTGTGGACCCCAGTTGTACGACAACTACCACGTCTGCCACCACTGTTGCGCCAACTACCACGTCTGCCACCACTGTTGTGCCAACTACCACGTCTGCCACCACTGTTGCGCCAACTACCACGTCTGCTACCACTGTTGTGCCAACTACCACGACCACTGCCGTCGTGTGCACCCCTGGTAGTGTGGACCCGCTTTGCACAACGACTACCACCGCAGCCACCACCACCACTACGGCTTTCGTCTGCACACCTGGAAGTGTCGATCCACGTTGTACCACTACGACCACGGTAACTACCACTACAACTGTTGCACCCGTCACTACGACTACTGGCGATGTGCCCACCACCTCAAAGTCACCGCCCACAGCGACCACACCTCCGATGTTGAACATTACCACGGTGGCGACTACGGCGTCGACAACCGTTGCCCCAACCTCGACGACTGTGAACCCGTGCTTGGCGAACCCCTCACTACCAGAGTGCTTGGCTACCACAAGGGTCTACGGAGGTGGATCAGCTTACGGTTCCGCCTACGGACAGGCGATGCCGGTGCAGGTGACGGCCGCACCGTCTGGAGTTGTCGGCAGCGTAATCCGTCCTTATATGCTCGACTTCGACTGGGGCAGCGTCTTCAGTCGTGGATAAATCCAAAGAGAGACAAGAGAAAAGTGCGTTAAATTAATTTATTTCTGTACTTACCAAATTCGCTAGTGGACTGATTTTTGGCTGAGTTTTTTGGGTCTTCTTTTATATTTTGCCTGATTATGTACACGGCTTCTGTAAACTGTAACATTTATTCTTAGAGCACGGAATGATGCCACACAAAGGAATAAAATCACTCATTTCCAATCTGAGAAAGAGAAATTCTACATTTCTAGAACGGGTCCTGTTGGACCGCTCATTTTGCCAGAGGTTGAGTAACTGCAACCCAGGCAACAGAGAGAGGAGCCTTACGGGGATTACTTCGCCGCGCCTTTTGCGACGCTTTCATGTTTTTGGGGTATGATTGTAATTCGTTGTAAATTATTTGTCCTCTACCGGTAGATGTTACATATTCCATACCTCAATTCCATGATGGACGACCACTGAGATGATCATCAAAGGCTGTCAGATTGTCGATTCCTCGTGCGTAAACGTAATGAGCCCTTGGAAGGACTGATCCCACCATCCGTGAAAAAAGGTTGTTGTGCTGATGTTCCAATAACGCCGGATGCATTACTGACCATGCTCCGCACCCTGCCCGTCTGCAAAATCAGCGATGGTAATTGACTGATTGATTGATTGATTGATTGATTGATTGATTGATTGATTGATTGATTGATTTCTGTGATTGCTTCCTCGTGCGTAAACGTACTGATCCCACCATCCGTGAAAAAAGGTTGTCGTGCTGATGTTCCAATAACGCCGGATGCATTACTGACCATGCTCCGCACCCTGCCCGTCTGCAAAATCAGCGATGGTCAAGCTTTGAAGGAAGAAAGTATGCGCATGACATATATGTTGAGTCAAAAATTTGTTGCCCAGTTTCGTCCAGTCTGGCTGTTCTCGTTGCTCATTGCTAATAAATGACCGAGGAGTCACACACCTTGAGTGAGACATCGTAAAAAAACTCTTCAATGTACGTCAAAAAAACAGTCACAAACCCGCGCTCGACTGATTTGTGAGCGAAAACCTCAATTGAGACATTGCCTTGTACAGTGGGCGTGGCTCTAGTCTGTGTGCCACATGTCAGAAGCATTTTTTTGATTTAATGGAATTTAATTTACTTCAAAAGTGAATTCTTTCCTAGATCGCTTCGAATAATCTTTAGAAATTGCGAGGTGAACGGATCTCGCTGAGAGGGCGGATGAATTCATCCGCAGTCACGAAACATTAATTGCATGTGTGTCTAACGAAACAGTTCAATAATAGAGATCTTCAAATACGGTAACGGCCTAACGTTTATTTATTGTTCGAATCAATTGATTCGAATCCCCTTCGAACCCTTGATTCGAACCGTTTACAAGGTACGCCGGTCGCGCAATAATTAATTTATATAAACTTGAAAAGAAGAAAAGATTTAATCAAAAGTACGGTTGTTTTTGCCGCGCGCCTGACCACATAAGACGAGGATGTAGGTTGACGGACCACCGTGTGTGGGCTGCACGACAATGCCTGGACCGTCGACAAACATTTTATACTCAATTAGCCCTCAAGAACCCTCTCTCTCTCTCGGACCCTCACCATCTCCGTAATAAGACGGGCAGATCGGTTCGAGAGGGTCGCGAGAAAAAAAACGTTGATCAAAGTCACACGTCTGTCTATATTCTCCACTGCCGGGAGTGCTTGAGATACGCTCACTTTCACAATACATGCATCACGTCACGTTCTTCGCGCGAACTAAACGGACCAATAAGATTAATTTGAAATTTTGTGTACATTCTTTTTTTGCCTAGTATTTATTAGTGAGTACCACGCGGTTTAAGTGCCTTGTCGGTCTGATCTTTTTAACGGACAACTAAATTCGTTGCAGGCCGATTTCAATTGGGAAAGTGTCACACGCAATTACGCCCGCTGTCGTTCGCGGAAAGAGGAATTCACACCGCCATCTCCGGTGCACGATGAATTCACTCTTCAGTGGATTAACCTTGCTTGGACTTTTAGTCGGTGTCGCTGTTGGTAAGTCCACCCAAAGATTTCCTCGCTTTTAACCTTCGCAACAATTTTTCGATTTAACAATTCGTCGGTCATTTTTTTCATTACAGGTTCTAATTATCGTCTGAACAGTAAGTCGCACCACATTTGGAGCTAAAATCGAACCCTGATAACGAATTGTGTTTTTAGAACGACAGGCATCTGCAGCGGATTACTACTCATCCACACAACCCTCGGGACCGGTGACGTGCTGCGCGCCGTATTACTACGGCAAACCGGTAACGCCCAACAAATCTGGAATCTGCTCCAGCACTGCCAGCCTCGACGCTTGGTGCTCCAAATTTGAGATCGCCTCATCCGGCGATTGTGGAGGATTCGATGGCAGCTGGTGCTGTTACAGTACGTGAATAGAAATGTCATTTGCAATTTTACTCAGCTTTATCTATTAACCGAAAATAGTGTTCGATCCCACATCAGTGAGTGGATGAAATAGATTGTTTGATTGATTGAGGACATCAACATAACAAGCCTCTTAATTTGTAAAGAACTATTTGTTACTTCGAAAGGTTCTTCGGGGGCGTTTGCAGTTTAGCAACATAACTCCGGGAAAAAAAATTAACTTCTGTAAGCTTATTTTTAACGAACAAAAACAGGATCTACCGTCTCAAAGTTTCTTCGGGAAATCGATCAGTAGCAACTCCTTTCGATCCGCAGAAAATTACGTTAGATATTAAACGCATTATTAGAAGCCAAGCGATGTTTGTAAATGGCATAGAAAATACCGATTGATCAACCGTTGTCAGTAGGGGGCCATGGCTCAAACTTACGTCCGTAATAAGGTGCGAAAAATAATCTAATTAGAAAGACATACAGCTCAATCAATTTCGGTGGGGGGGGGTCTCAGCTCAAATTTCGTTGGCCTACGGACTGCCCAGTTATACAATGGCTCTCGTAGAGTGTTTCACATCGGCGAGGTGCTAACGTTAGACAAAAGAGTATTGGTGTTACTTAAAATATTTAATTGCTTTTTGGGCATGGATTAATTATGTTTCTAAAATGTGTGAAAAAAATCCATCCACATCAAGTACAGTAACTCTAACGAACTTGTGCGATGTGTCTCTTTCCAGACCCAAACGGTGGTCCTCCGGCCAATAGTCAATGCGCGGTGACCCAAGCGCCTACCACAACCACCCAAGCACCCACGACGACCACCATTACCACAACACAGACACCCATCACAACTACGACTACCCAAGCCCCGACGACGACGACCACCACCTTCCAATGTACACCCGGCAGTAGTGATCCACGTTGCACAACCACTACCACAACCCAGGCACCCACAACCACCACCACCACCTTCCAATGTACACCCGGCAGTAGTGATCCACGTTGCACAACCACTACCACAACCCAGGCACCCACGACTACAACCACTACCTTCCAATGTACACCCGGCAGTAGTGATCCACGTTGCACAACCACTACCACAACCCAGGCACCTACGACCACCACCACTGCCTTTGTATGTACCCCTGGTAGTGTAGACCCGCGTTGCACAACAACCACTACCGCAACAACCACCATTACGACGGCTTCCACAACAACAACAACGCAGACTCCGACGACTACCACAACCACCCAGGCACCGACTACGACTACGACAGTTTTCGTCTGCGAACCAGGAAGTACCGATCCACGCTGTACCACAACGACGACCGCTACAACCCCGACAACTACGACGACCACTCAAGCGCCTACCACCACGACCACCGTCTTCGTGTGCGGACCCGGAAGTACCGATCCCCGTTGCACAACCACGACCACATCTACTACCACCGTTGCCCCGACCACCACTACAACAGCATTCGTGTGTACCCCTGGTAGTGTGGATCCACGGTGCACAACGACTACCACCGCAGCCACCACCACCACTACGGCTTTCGTCTGCACACCTGGAAGTGTCGATCCACGTTGCACCACCACGACCACGGCAACTACCACCACAACGGTTGCACCCATCACTACGACTACTGGCGATGTGCCCACCACCTCGAAGTCTCCGCCCACTGCAACCACGCCTCCGATGTTGAACATTACCACGGCTACGGTGGCAACCACTACGGTCCCGACGACGGTCAACCCGTGCTTGGCGAATCCATATCTAGTGCAATGCTTGGCCACCACGAAGCCCTACGGATCGGTGGGCGGTGGTGGATCAGCGTACGGTTCGGCGTACGGACAGGCAATGCCGGTACAGGTGACAGCAGCATCGTCTGGAGTTGTTGGCAGCGTTATCCGCCCTTATATGCTCGACTTTGATTGGGGAAATGTGTTTAGTCGTGGGTAAACCCGAAATGAGTGCGAGAGAGGAGCAAACTCAGTTTGAAGTTAATTTATTTTTTTTATCCAAGTCGTTTGGGGAAGTTTTCCTGTTGCAGTCTTGGCCCTTGCATAATGTGACTGTTAGTGAATTAGAGAAGATGTTTATGTCGACAATGTCACGCAAGGATTATTGAGTTGCCATTAATGATGTGTAATGATTTGCCAAACTGATAGAATGTAGGAGACTATGCTGAAAAACAGGAGAACTGATGGTACAACAGTAGTTCTATTTGCTAAGACTCCGGATATTAGGTCATCGACTTTTGTACACCTCGCGCGTTTTTCAGCTACGAATTTAAAATTTCGGAAACTTGCCGCTTTTCAATCTTCCACGGAAACCAGCTAAGAACTACGGTCATTCTGGTAATCATCGTCTGCACATATTACCTTAACGTTTACAGTCATACCTGGTGCAGCTGACTGATGCGTCTTATCACCGAAGGCGATGCGGCTGAGGAACGTGAGGGACGTGAGGGACGTGAGGGACGTGAGGGACGTGAGGGACGTGAGGGACGTGAGGGACGTGAGGGACGTGAGGGACGTGAGGGACAATGAGACGTTTTTCTTACTAATCAGAGACGCTACTGTTGATGACGATATTGGACATGACGGCGAATTGAATCGGTTTGAAGTGGCACGTTGTGCGCTGCGGTATCCCGTCCAATTTTAGGACCATTGAAGGACCTGAGAAAACATGCATGAGACTTCCCTTACTGAACGAACCACCGGAACGCACTCTCAGAGATATACAGTAGACTTCAACGAACAAAAGGCGAAATTATATTTATCCGGCAGTAAAGCGGTGAAGAACCATGTTCCCCTACGGAGTTCGATTGGCCAAAAGGAACAAAAACTTCACCCGTTGGACTGGGTCCCTTGTTCGAATTAAAAGTATTAAAGAATAATAGTTATGTTGCTTCTCACCGCGGATGGTTGCAGTGAGCCTCGTGTTCAGCGATATCGTGGACGAAGAAGTGAACGATGGCCATGTGAGCAGACACAACCATAAGACAAAACCATAAGACAGAAGAAGTTTCCAAACAGGTTGAATTCGAACCGCAGACGGTGTTGCCCCAGCTCCATCCAGTCATTTAAAATCCCAAACACAAGGGTTATCCTCAGAGGTTTCTCAGGAATATAGACAGCGCTCAATTTTGATAACATCTTCCCGCACGACTAATAAGAATACACCGTAACACAAAGAATCACCTCGGCACTTATGGGCACTGCACCCAATTATCTCTTACTGAGTTAATTACAGCTACACGCACTGAAACAATCGAGAAGCTTTAGCGACTGGCTGATGTAAAAGCTTACCGACTATACTTCAAGATACAGTCGTTGCTTCAAATCAGGCGTGGAATTAGGTTGACGGGGCGACGGTGCGAACGCTGTTCACGCCTATCGCAAATACTTTCGGCAGGAACGAACTTCCCTGGAGTCTCCGTTAGAAGCATTAGCTTGCGAGGGTAGAGCGAACGTCGGAGCGAACGTCTCTACCGCCCTTGGGAAATCGGACCCGCATTTTGCGCGAAAAACCGAACGGGTTAATTACTGTAAACGATTTATTTTTTGTTTCAGATCTGGCTGATCTGATGCAGTAATGCAGACAAATGGCAAATAGTAATTTTTCCGCCAAAACACTTGCGTTGGTCGAGTGAAATTTGGTTCTTATAAGGGTAACCTTCTTCGTTTCCGGGCACTCATAACGTTAAAAACTTGTTACAATGTATAAAAGGTTTTAATGGATCGTGGTTCGGGCTTCTAGTCGGGATTACTTACGGTAGGTAAAAGTTTTTATTTTTGACAATTTTTTGATGTAGCTATTTCTTCTCTACTTGTTGCTGTTCTTTTATTACAGGGTCAAATTATCGAATAAACAGTAAGTCGCTTGTCAGATGCTTCTGCTGAATCGGTTACCATCTTTATAAGTCGGATGACGCGTTTGCAGAAAGGCAGGCTGTTTACTACCCAACAACTCAAACTCCAGGCCCGGTGACATGCTGTGCACCCTATTATCATGGCAAACCGTTGACGCCCAGCAAAAGTGGAATCTGCTCTAACACTGCCAACCTCGACGCTGCGTGCTCCCAATTAGAGATTACATCGTCTATTGATTGTGGAGAATTTGATGGTAGCTGGTGTTGCTACAGTAAGTGACTAGAATTAAACCTATTAACGTCCAATGAACGCATAGTAACCGACTTTTTGGGGTGCCATAAATCCTTTCTTCTCGGATTAATTTTGCTGGGGAGAAACCATTTGTTCTGGAGCTGGTAAGAACGATGGGACTGAAATGTAAATCTCCTAAGTTAGCATGCCTAGAGCGAAAAAGAAAATAATTTCAGATCGGAAAATCAACTAGGATTTGTGGGTCAAAGTACATGTTCACCCCTGCTTCAGGTATTTTCAATTTTCAATGGTATTGCATTCGCACCCTCCAATTAGAACAATGAACTGGGGTGATCATTACTTAATCTTTGCTCATTAATTATGTTCCGATATTTTGTAACAAAAAATTTACTGCTCATTAGTCATAGAACGTCATATTTTTTCAGGCCTGAACGGCGGACCACCTGCCAACAGCCAGTGCGCAATGACTCGAGCACCAACTACAACGACAACCAGTACTCGAGCACCCACAACGACATCCTCCATAATTCCTACCACAACCCAGGCTTCGACTACTATAACTAGCCCATGTGCACCTGGAAGTAACGATCCACGTTGTACTACCACCACAACCCAACCTTCAACAAGTATCACCACACCATGTGCACCTGGAAGTAACGATCCACGTTGTACAACCACCACAACCCAAGCTTCAACAAGTACCACCACACCATGTGCACCTGGAAGCATCGATCCACGTTGTACAACTACCACAACCCAGGCTGCGACAACTACTACCCCATGTGCACCTGGAAGTAACGATCCACGTTGTACTACTACCACAACTCAAGCTTCTACAAGTACCACCACACCATGTGCACCTGGAAGCATCGATCCACGTTGTACCACTACCACAACCCAGGCTGCAACAACTACTACCCCATGTGCACCTGGAAGTAACGATCCACGTTGTACAACCACCACAACCCAAGCTTCAACAAGTACCACCACACCATGTGCACCTGGAAGCAACGATCCACGTTGTACAACTACTACATCCCAGGCTTCGACGACTATAACTACCCCATGTGCACCTGGGAGCAACGATCCGCGTTGCACAACCACCACAACCCAGGCTTCGATTACTACAACCCAGGCTTCGACTACTACAACCCAGGCTGCGACAACTACCACCCCATGTGCACCTGGAAGCAACGATCCACGTTGTACAACTACTACAACCCAGGCTGTGACAACTACAACTACCCCATGTGCACCTGGAAGCAACGATCCACGTTGTACAACTACCACAACTCAAGCTTCAACAAGTACCACCACACTATGTGCACCTGGAAGCAACGATCCACGTTGTACAACAACCACAACCCAGGCTACGACAACTACAACTACCCCATGTGCACCTGGAAGTAACGATCCGCGTTGTACAACTACTACATCTCAGGCTTCGACGACTATAACTACCCCATGTGCACCTGGAAGCAACGATCCACGTTGCACAACCACCACAACCCAGGCTTCGATTACTACAACCCAGGCTTCGACTATTACAACCCAGGCTTCGACTACTACAACCCAGGCTTCGACTACTACAACCCAGGCTTCGACTACTACAACCCAGGCTGCGACAACTACCACCCCATGTGCACCTGGAAGTAACGATCCACGTTGTACAACCACCACAACCCAAGCTTCAACAAGTACCACCACACCATGTGCACCTGGAAGCAACGATCCACGCTGTACAACTACCACAACCCAGGCTGCGACAACTACCACCCCATGTGCACCTGGAAGTAACGATCCACGTTGTACCACTACCACAACTCAAGCTTCAACAAGTACCACCACACCATGTGTACCTGGAAGCAACGATCCACGTTGTACAACTACCACAACCCAGGCTACGACAACTACAACTACCCCATGTGCACCTGGAAGCAACGATCCACGTTGTACAACTACTACAACCCAGGCTGTGACAACTACAACTACCCCATGTGCAGCTGGAAGCAACGATCCACGTTGTACAACTACCACAACCCAGGCTGCAACAAGTACCACCACACCATGTGCACCTGGAAGCAACGATCCACGTTGTACAACTACCACAACCCAGGCTTCGACTACTACAACCCAGGCTTCGACTACCACAACTACGACTTTATTCCCTACTACGAGCACGATAACGCAAAGCACCACTACCGAAGACGATGAAGATACCACCACTAAGGCTTCAACGACAAACACAGTTACGACGCAATCATCCACTACAGCAACGACGACGTCGAGCCAAACTCCCACGACCACTCCGTGTGGCCCCGATAGTTCTAATCCACGGTGCACAACAACCACAACGGTCACCACGACCTCGAAGTCACCGCCTACTGCGACCACACCCTCAGTGTTGAACATTACCACAGCCACGTTGCCTACCGCAATTGTCCCGACCACGGTCAATCCGTGCCTGGCGAATCCATATCTAGTGCAATGCTTGGCCACCACGCAAATCTATGGATCGGTGGGCGGTGGCGGATCAGCGTACGGTCCCGCTTACGGACAGGCAATGCCGGTGCAGGTGACGGCCGCATCGTCTGGAGTTGTCGGCAGCGTGATACGTCCTTACATGCTCGATTTTGATTCGGGGAGTGTGTTTACTCGTGGCTAAATGCAAACTGAGAGAGAGAGTGCGCTCTATGTGTACGTGACATTTATTTTTTGCTTGACCGAAGTCGTTGGCAAAGCATTCCTTCTGGTTCCTTATTAATAACGGTCAATGTACGAGAACTTGGTAAACGTTTACACTGTATATTCGAATTTCATGCGGATGAAAACTTTAATGTTTGCAGCAAGCTCATTTCAGTCCAATTAATTAGACCGAGTCCGACGTCCGTTTATAGAACGAAAACGACGGAGCACAGCAATATGGTAACAAGGGGGCCCTATCGGCTGACCATCACCGGGCAGGTGGACTGGAATCTATAAAAGTGACTTCGGACAACGTCAGGCATACGAAATATTTGTACAGACAGACATGCCTTAGTTGTTAGGAACCCGGAGCAAATTCGCTGCAGCTTCTAGTTGTGGTAGGAACTCTGCTGTTGTTGATATGGCTGCTAATCCTCGTCACTGACACTTACCTGTTAAACTGCTCCAGCAAGTTGCTCCTCCAAAAGCGACACAAGTTGAGTGGAGATTTCAAGAGATGAAGGCGTGGAGAAGCTTTACCAAGCAGCAAGCCCACGGCCGAGCCAGGAAGATGAATGGATCATTTTAAGAGTTTTGAATCATTCATAAATCGCTACTTCTGGTTTACATGGCAATGGAGTGGAACGAAAATGAATCTGCTGGGCGGCTTTCTCACTCTCAGTCTCGCTCGAACTTGTATCAACTAATAAAACGATACGTTTTAGTAGCTAAACATGTAATCATGATACAAGTTCAACAGAACTTGTCCAGTGTTTGTTTAGATAAGACATGATCAGTCTGCAATCTACATAACAAAGCAGTTTGATGAAGTTGATGAATATCTTTGGCAGATAATGTTTAAATAAACATGCATTGTCAGTAAAACAATTGCAGGAAACAAAGCATTTTGATGTTTCCTTATCTGTCAAACCGTCAAACCGTCAAACCGTCAGACCATCAGACCGTCAGACCGTCAGACCGTCAGACCTTCAGACCGTCAGACTGTCAGACCGTCAGACCGTCAAACCGTCAGACCGTCAAACCGTCAAACCGTCAGACCGTCAAACCGTCAAACCGTCAGACCGTCAGACCGTCAAACCGTCAGAGCGTCAGACCGTAAGACCGTCAAACCGTCAGACCGTGAGACCGTGAGACCGTCAAACCGTGAGACCGTGAGACCGTCAAACCGTCCGACCGTCCGACCGTCAGACCGTCAGACCGTGAAAGCATTAGCGCATTACGGTACGTCTTTTTCGTCGGCAACGGTCTTTAAAACAGTAGAGTAATTAGCGATTCCAGTGAGCAAATTAAAACTTTGTGCCGCCATATCACGCGGAAATGGGTTGACGGACTCCGTGCGGCGGTATGTGACAACGATGCGTCCGCTGACAATACTTAGGCTCATTTACTGATCGATAAGAGCCCATCACTTGATTACTTGGAGTCTGCGCAAGACCAATTAGCGTGAGAAGGTTGCGGACACCGGAGATGGAAGCGAACGTTTGTGCCGTCGGCGGGAACGCGGAGAACGCGGAGAACTTGGCGTTATGATGACCGGCGTTCTTCGTGAAAACTAAACCGACCAATTAGAATCAATTTTCAATTAGCATTTTCATGCCTTTTTAGTATGGTTATGCCTATCATTGGTGACTGGCAGTCATTCATGCGGGTACGAAATCTGAATATCGTATTATAATAAACTGTTTAGTTTAGTTTTAGTTAGTTTTGTTGTCTATTAAGTTTTTTCATTATTGAGTTAATCAGAAAGGGTTAGCACAATTTTGCACGCCCACGTTTGGAGAAGGGGGGAGGTAAATCCAAAATCTTAACGATGAATTTACCACTTAGCGGATTATTATTCGGACTACTGGCTAGCGCCGCCTTAGGTACGTGGAGGTCCCCGTTATCTTTTTCCAATTTTATTCCTTTATATCACTTTGTCTGGTTCCTTTTTTTGCAGGATCAAATTACAGATTAAATAGTAAGGCCGTGCTCAATTTCTGATCCTGTTTTGGTGTTCAAATTGGTCTTTCCTTCAAGACATGTTTTTCCTTTTAGAAAGACAAGCGGCTGCAGCTGCTTATTACCCGTCCACCCAAGCTCCAGGCCCAGTCACGTGCTGCGCGCCGTACTACTATGGCAAGCCGTTGACGCCCAGCAAATCTGGCATCTGCTCCAGCACTGCCAACCTCGACGCCTGGTGCTCAAAGTTAGAGATTGCGGCCTCCCAGGATTGCGGAGGATTTGATGGCAGCTGGTGTTGCTACAGTAAGAGTAATCAACCCGTTAGTGTCAATAAGAACCCGTAGATCGTACTGTAGTGTAGTTACATTGCAATATAGCTGGGGAAAATACTTACACTTAGTCGTACCTTGGGTACTAAACACTTAGCGAACTATCTGAATCCCGCTCATGCAACTTTTCAAACTTGATCGATGGTGAGCTGTACTGCACAGCGGAGAAGTTCAACACCAAGTACTGTGCTCGTCCCAATCTTGCCGAAAAGTCGCTAAGGCTCTTACAGTAAGAAAAGAAACGGGACTGTTTGTTCCACATCGAAAAGTGAAAGTCAGCTTAGTTTTTAAGTCTTCGTACTTTTCAACCGATGCTTGTATGTGCGTGTGAATGCCAAAATGGTAAACTGCCAGTGTTGACCAACCGCGAATTGCCTCCCTTACCTTGGCAGTCTTTCAGTCATTCCATGATATACCCTTACCCATTTTTTCAGACCCGAACGGTGGAGCTCCAGCGAATAGTCAGTGCTCGACAACCCAAGCGTCCACGACGATTACGACGACTACGGCACCAGGTGTAAGCACCGCCACGACGACAACGGCACCAGGTGTAACCACCGCCACGACGACTACGGCACCAGGTGTAACCACTGCCACGACCACGCAGGGTCCCGGTGTAACCACCGCCACGACGACAACGGCACCAGGTGTAACCACTGCCACGACCACACAGGGTCCCGGTGTAACGACTGCCACGACGACGCTGGCTCCCGCTGTAACAACCACTACGACTACACAGGGTCCCGGAGTTACTGCAACCACCCAAGTGGCGATCACAACCAGAACGACGGCCTTCCAATGCGGACCGGGAAGCGTCGACCCACGCTGTACCACCACCACGGAAGCACCCGATAAGGGTGGTGATGCGGAAAACAGTACCGCCACTACTACTGCGACCACCACAGTCTTAACCACAGTTACCTCAACGCTGGCGCCCACAAGCACACAAGCCCCAATCACTACTACCACGGTCGTCCAATGTGGGCCGGGTAGCGTTGACCCGAATTGCATTACATCCACTCCTTCCATCACCACGAACCCAACGATCACTACCACGGTGCTGTGTGGCCCAGGCAGCCCTGATCCGCAGTGTACCACGATCTTCTGTGGACCGGGCAGTGTCGACCCACGGTGTACCACGACGACCACCGCCGCAACTACGACCACTACCTTGGCCACCACCACCACGGTCGTATGTGGACCCGGAAGTGTGGATCCGCAGTGTACTACGACAACCCCGGGTATTACGACTACCCCGGGTATTACGACAACCCCGGGTATTACGACTACTCCGGGTATTACGACAACCCCGGGTATTACGACTACCCCAACCACTCCCCCTACCACGGTGCTATGTGGACCAGGCAGCCCCGATCCCCAGTGTACCACGGTATTCTGCGGGCCGGGGAGTGTCGATCCGCGGTGTACCACGACAACGACCGCCACCACGACGGAGGCTCCGGACAAGGGTGGTGATGGTGAGGGAACCACTACTACGACGGTGAAAACCGTCACCACAACGTCGGGCATAGTACCCACCACCTCAAAGTCTCCCCCCACTGCCACGACGCCGCCGGCGTTGAACATCACCACGGCTACGGGCCCGACCTCGACTCTTCAGACCTCGACGGTTCCGACCACGACTGCTCCGACCACGACTGGTCCGACCACGGTTAATCCGTGCCTGGCGAATCCTTCCCTGCCGCAGTGCTTGGCTACAACGAAGGTCTACGGATCGGTGGGTGGCGGATCGGCGTACGGTTCTGCGTACGGCCAGGCGATGCCGGTGCAGGCGACGGGCGCACCGTCCGGAGTGGTCGGCAGTGTTGTCCGTCCTTACAAATAAACCCAAGGAAATGTGAAAACGAAAGGCAGGTTAAATTATTTATTTATTTTTTCGACCGAATTCTCTTTCGGCACGATTCTTGGATGTCTTCTTCTTTAGTCTTTGTTTTTTTCGGCTTGGCCAATTTGACAGGTTCAGCGTGTTCACCGCGCAGCTTCTTTTACAGATAAACCGTTCGAACTGCAGTTATCGCAACAAAATGACTCCTTTGTCTTAAACAGTTTTAATCGGAGAAAGATTTGCTTTAGCAAATTCGACTAAGCATATTCGACTATGCAAGGGATCAGAGCACAGACGATTACTTCACATTATAATGACTAATGAACTCGCGAAAATTTCAGATAACGACTACAGTAAATTACCTTGCCTGTCACTCTCTCAAATCACGCGCTCGCAATCACCATAAATACCATTCCTGAGGACGAAGTGCTCAATGATGATTCGGTTTTATTGTTTGTTGCATTGTTGGCCCAAAAGGGGGCGGCGACCTTTATCGCCAGCAAAATATGCTTCAATGAAAATATGGAATTTCATTGCACCGCCCGTTTGCCGTATAAAAGGCGACAACGGGCTGTCACAGTTCTTCGTGAACACCCAAGAGTCTTGTGCTTCCGATCGACCGTCATTTCTGGTCGGGATTAAGCTATTTTCCCCATCTAATAGCTGTCGAGGCTCTCGGTTCCATCATCAGTGTTCATCATCGTGCCATCGTTTATTCCATTAATAAATCACCCATCGCTGTCGTTTTCCTCCAAGTTTGTGAAGTGAAAGGAGCTACGGGAGGATGATCGTCAACGTTAAAACCCTCATGGGTAAAACCTTTCCTCTGGAGGTCTGTCCGTCTGATAGCGTCTATACAGTCAAGCGCTATCTCATGGACGAACTCAACCGAACCGTCACGCCCTCGGAGTTGCATCTCGTGAAAGATGGAAAAGAACTCGAGGATGCTCGTCTCGTCAGAGATTACAACTTAAAGGATGGCGCCAGTATGTTTCTGATCATTCCAGTCAGGTGCGGAGTTCGTTGAGCGCGCAGTCGTGAGTCTTGCCAGGAAGGAATCCAAAAAAGCTTTTGGACTGCAAAACAGTCCAAAAGTTTTTTTCGTGGCTACCTCTAGTTCTGCTGCCAGCATAGCTAGAAGTATCTGTGAAGAAAACTCCCAATCTGGACGTCTGTCTCTCACGAGGCATCATCCCGAGGTATGTATCGATGTAGTCTAATAGAACTAATGGGTAGTCCCCTGAGCCGTGAGAACCCCGTGAAATGAGTGTATGTAATATGAAATGTGAATTTACGGTAATTTGAATTTGTAAGTGTCGATTGACCTCATGCTTCCGCCACTCGGAAGGAAGGAATTTCCCTGTCTTGTTTTAGGAACTAAATCTTTTGAAGCGCGCCTGATAATGTCCCGTGGACAGGTAAGTGGACAGACCAATGGGCGGAGTTAGGGGCAGGGCTAAGTCCCCCTCCCCTTCTTCGTCTTTATGCCGGTCCTTTTACGGTTGCAGGTGTCGAGCGATGTCTTTTCATTTAATAACCTTCAGATCGTTATTTTTAAGAACGTTTGGTGTTTCATTAACGTAAAAATTAAAAACCCTCAACATGGAATCTCGTGGTGGTGAGCGAAAAAACGCCCACTTTTGTCTTCCCCGTTTCTGGGATTTCGGACACACAATTCGCTTTGCCACCGTTCGAATAAAATGGTTTTGTACCCAGAGATTAAGAAAAGCTTGAGCTTTCCAAAACTTATCAAATTTGTGATGATAATAAGAATGAGCATAGGTCAGTGCTCCTAAAAGCAATAGGGGAACAAAAAGGGAAGGGGAAAGGAACTTTTAGCCTAGGCCGAGGGGAGGGGCTTAGAGAATGAACTGGTTCCAAAAAACCGTTCCCGTTCTATTTCCGGTTCGATTTTTGAGTAGAACTGGTTCTTTCATCCGGTTCCAGAACGGAACAGGTTCGTGGCGGTTTGGTTCTTTTATTGAGCCGGTTCCAAAAAACCGTTCCCGTTCCATTTCTGGTTCGATTTTTGAGTAGAACTGGTTCTTTCATCCGGTTCCAGAACGAAACAGGTTCCTGGCGGTTTGGTTCTTTTATTGAGCCGGTTCCAAAAAACCGTTCCCGTTCCATTTCTGGTTCAATTTTTGAGTAGAACCGTGCTTTCATCCGGTTCCAGAACGGAACAGGTTCCTGGCGGTTTGGTTCTTTTATTGAGCCGGTTCCAAAAAACCGTTCCCGTTCCATTTCTGGTTCGATTTTTGAGTAGAACTGGTTCTTTCGTCCGGTTCCAGAACGGAACAGGTTCCTGGCGGTTCGGTTCCGGTCCAATTCGGTTATGGGTTGGAGCCGGTTCTATGTTTGCCTTCTTTTCCGGAACCAAATCGGAAGAACCAATGGAACCGGTTAGGTTAAACGGTCCAGTCCTGTTTTGTCCTCCCTAGGAGGGCTTCTCAGGGAAGACTGGAGCGGAGGAGGGGGCTCCTTCGGGCGCTGAAGCGTTTGAAAAAAGCCTGTTAAAACTAGCCATCCTCAAACCTCTTCGCTATAAGATATTTCAGGACGTAAGGGCGTGATATTGTAGACCAAATGGTTCAGAAATTGTATTCTATCAAATTTTTGAATGAATTTGACCTCGTGAAACCGGAGAACAGACAGTTGCGGGTTTCTCGAGTTCTTAGTCAGTGAGTGCTCGGTTACCGGCAAATTCGTAGACAGGTCCCTTGGTACTCGTGCTGGGTACTCGTGCTTATTGTATGATCTTGCTGTGATTGGCCCATTCTGTATTCCGGTTGGCAGTATTGAGGCGGCCACCCAGCAGGAATATCAAATTGTGGTGTATATCAATCAGGTATTGCTGCTGCAGTGAGTGAAGTCGCGTAAGGGACGGAGCCAGGCAACCGCAACATCAAGTTAACCGATCATCAGGACGTTGAACAGCAAGGAATGCAAACAGTTGGAATGCTCTTTCCGTATCACTAAAATAAATATCTATTTACATGGATGCGTTTGTTCCCTTCAAGGTTTGCCGCGTGATGCAGTCGAGTAGGTGATTGGAAATAATTCTGCAACCAATCAGGGCATGCACTCTTCCAATGAAAATCCCAATAATGGCAATAATAATTTCAACCTTCAACCGTTCCCACAACCAGTTTTCCAGCATTATCCTCAACAACAGCAGCAGCAACAGAGTCGATACTAATACCGACCCAACATAGCCACGCCCACCTTTTCCTCGTGAATGCGTGAGCGATAAATAAAGCAAGAGCAGAACATTTTTAGTCCAAAACGCGAGTGAAGGAGAGAACTAAAAGTGAGAGACACAACAGCCCCAGCGAAGTACCATCGAAAATCATTACTGCACAACAGCTATGAAGGGCGAGAGAGACTCAGTCATCCCTTATGCACTGATTTCCATGCAACAGCCAC
>LRSR01000056.1:0-37546 GCA_001579985.1 Hypsibius dujardini
GACCGAATCAGGCTATTTAACTCGTTACGTGTATAAAATTATGCATAAAATGAGTTAAACGGCTTAAGTCGGTTAGCGCAAGGTTTTTGCCACGTGTATATATGTCGGGCTACTAGTCGGAGATGGCACGATTGGAACGCTGTACAGCCGTACAACTCACCCACGGTCAACATTGAAAGGGCTTCATTGTATGTACGTGTACGCTCAAAACGCTAGCGGGAAAATTCACTCGATTTTTGCTACTCAGAATTTATGGACATTTATTTTTCTTACCGATGAAGAAATTTTTCTCGCTTCTAAAGAAATTCTTCATCTACCCATTAAGCCAATTTTCTCGTTAAGCCATGTTTTACTTAAAACGTCTTTTTTTCTTCATAAAACAATTTTTCATCCGGTGAAAAATTAGTCAACATATTCTGCCACTCCGCAGTATGACAAAAGTGTAGCGACGACATTGTGGCGCTGAATTGGTTGTGGTCCTGACTGGACGTTGACAAACTCATGCAAGCTTGACGAGGTATGATTTGTCAATAGAGAGTTCTTGCAAAGGGTATATCGCACGGTATGGAGCGGTACAGCATGGAAAACTCAACTGGGGTCCGAGACAGCTTTCTATACTGTGCGATATAGTGTTTGCAAGAACGTCTCTAATTTCTCCCTTCCCACCTTGATAATCAATTTCTCCCTTTCTCCCTTTCTCCCTTTCTCCCTTTCTCCCTTTCTCCCTTTCTCCCTGTATTTTGGGGGACACGCTAAAATGGAGACAGCGACATGAGATTTGCGGTTATTTACGTCCATCAATGGGAGACGTGTGTATCGTACACACTTTAATGCTGTTACGATGCAAGTCTAGCGTATAAGGGCGGGGTTCCTTCCAGAGAAAGCCTACGGAGTGCCGACTCTTCCAGCGTCGCACCATCCGATCGACCGCCACAACAATTAAGGGACACGCTCCGGTGAAGATGTGATCCCGTAATCTCGTACTATCCCAATGCTTCCGCAACATTTCCAGGCATTGTTGTTAATACACCGGACGGGAACAATCCGTCAATGAAGGGGGATATCCGTTACCAGAGACTCGTTTGCCGTCCTTACAGGTCCAAACCAAGACCCCTCATCTGAGGGCCAGAGGGTGGGCAAAGGCAAAGGGAGGGTGGGCAAAGGGGCAAAATGTTGTTTTTTTAAGATTGATCCCAAAATTCGGCTTTTTCTTCCTGATCATTTTGAAACTTGTAGGGGGTGTGGGAGTCTGATTTCCAAGGGCCCCCTGGGATTTCAGAACGTATTCAAAAACATCAGTTTTTCATTAAATCTAAACGGGTTTTGAATGCTTCGAACCTCCCATTTGTATTCATCAATAGGGAGCTTATATTGGAGCTAAAAAAAACCTCAAATTTGAACGAAAAACTGATGTTTTTGAAAATCTTTTAAAATCCCAGGGGGCCGGCTCACTGGGAATCAGGCCCCCAGACCCCCCCACAAGTTTTAAAATAAGCAGGGACAAGAGGCCGAATTTTGGGTTCAATCTTGAAAAAAAATTGCCATTTTGCCCTGTTTGCTTATCTCCTGGCTCTACCGTAAGGGGTCCTGGCTCTACCGTAAGGGGTCCTGGCTTTACCGTAAGGGGTCCTGGCTCTACCGTAAAGGGTCCTGGCTCTACCGTAAGGGGTCCTGGCTCTACCGTAAGGGGTCCTGGCTCTACCGTAAGGGGTCCTGGTTCCGACCTGTAAGGACCCTAAACGAGCCTCTGTCCTTTACGTTAGCATTTCCGCACTTCAATCAGGCAGTGAACTGCCCTACATAACATGTGCATGGGTCGTTAGTCAAATGCAAAACAGGATTAACGGAAACTTTCCGACGCGGTTGTGCGGGAACACGACGCTGGCCTTTTGAACAGCTCCTTTGTCTTTTCGACCTTTTATCGAGCAAATAAACTCACAGTCAGTACTAGTAAACAACTTTACTCTTGGGAGGTTTAATGGGGGCTTTTGTGCTTCTCTTACTTCCCCCGGTAAAGGCGAAGATTACAGTCAGTAAAGGAACGGTGAACTGTGAGTTAAAGCCGAAAAGACTAATAAGGGTGGCTCACAAATACTAATAAAGAGAGGAAGGATATACGGAGGAGACGGAAGGACGGATAAATAGATGGCCGTCTGCTGACTGAGGAGGCTCATGACCAAGAGGGAGGACGAGTCGCTTGAGCGGCAAACGCCTAAGAGAACCGGAGACGGAGAACTGAAGGTCAGTCGGACAGGAGCCACGACCGATCGGTTGGCCGAAAGAAATGGCGGACTGAGGGACGGTCGGATGGACGAAAGGAAACGTCAACCGGAAGGGAATGACGGAATATCGGTGGGAATAAAAAAATGACGAACCAGGGAACATTCTACATGGATGGGACTGTGTTTTGGCAGCTGGAAGAAGATGGAGGATAAAAGACTGGCTGGACAACTGAGACCAATGACGGACCAGTGGGAGGATCAGCCTAATGCGCGAGACAAAAGACTCTTGGGGTGGAAGAATCGAAGAACCGGAGAGCGTACGACAGGAATGCGACGGTCGTCCGGCAGCTCGAAAAAGACGGAAAACCGAAGACCGACTGGACAACGGAAATCATTGACGAAGCAGCGGGAGGAATAATGGACGATACGGAAGGCCGTTGGGGCGAAAGAAACGAAGAACCGGAGGACCTGCCGCAAGGATGACACGGTGGTTCGGCAGCTGAATGAAGACGGAGGACGAAGACCGGCTAGACAGCGGGGACGATCGACCGAGTGGTAGGAGGACCAACATAACTCATGGAACGGAAGGCCGGTGGGGAGATTAGCAGAGAATAACTGTATAATGCATGCTCAAGTTAGACAGGCTAGACGGAGGATCCACGTGTCGGCCGAGTGACCACAAGTTCGGTGAGAGTTGTAGAGGTAAACTCAACTAATTGAACCGTTCTAGTCCTCTTTGTCCGGCTTTCTGACGATCGGTAAGCTCTACTTCAAAGGTCTCTGTGTGTGGCTGGTTTCAGTCATGTCAACCTACAGCCCGTCGCCTGGTCCAGTGCTTGAAACTTCCATCCACTGCAACTGACCATGCCATTTCCACCTTGCTGGCCACGACTTCGGACCAGTTTGACCGTTGTACGGATGTGTCTATGTCGCTTCTCCTACCCTTATCCCAGTTCATCCGACATTCAATGTACCAAGCAAGTAGCAATAATCAGTCAAGCTTGTCTGTAGACCGACCGCCTAACGTAGGCTGAGTTTGCCCCTGTGAGAGATACGATACGGGCACCACTGCGTAAACAAAAACGTGAATGATTTGTCTACACGTGCGAGGCGAGCCGGTATCAAAACGTTACATCTCCGCTCTCTGACGCGCAGTCGCCAATTTCCAATCGATGAAAGCGATCTCCTACTACAACAACAGGCCACCCTCCGACACCTCATCTCTCCCTACTTGTAAGTGACTTCTTGACACTTCCTCCCAGCTGTGTTACACGTCGTATTGGTATCACACAGGAACAGCTCGAGGGGAAGCCAGTGAAGTTTCAAAATGGCCGCAGCAACAACCGCGCTAGCAGGAAGGGTTCTGGTTTACGGCGGTCGAGGAGCTCTGGGCGCCACCATTGTGCAGCATTTTAAAACCCAAGGCTGGGTACGTTTTATATAAGCGATATCAGGTCGTTTGCAGGTGACGACTTTTGTTGTTTTATTTCATTGTGGTTTGGGTTTGTTTTGTACAGTGGGTCGGTGCTATTGATTTGCAAGCGAATGACCAAGCTCACGGGAATGTTGTGGTCAGCAGTCGGACTTCGCTGGTGGAGCAAGAGAAGGAGATTGTTGCAGGTTTGCGACTTTGGTGATTATTTAATGTTTTTATGCTTATTTTGCTAAATGTGAATGTTTGGGTTTAGTTCTCCTCAAGCTGTTAGTGGTTGATCGATGAATTAGCAGTACTTCGTACCTTTCGATCGCCTCTGAAGAATGACTGTGCGAATGAAATTACATTGACGGGGAGTGATTGATTGATGACTTGTGCTTACTGAATTGCTTACAACATTTATCGAGGCATCACCGTCGTAGCATACTTTCCTGATAAGACACCGGCATCTGATGATGTGAATTATTTGTGAACAGGGGTGAAAGGCCTCCTGGCGGAGTCGAAGCTGGATGCCATTCTCTGCGTCGCAGGTGGATGGGCGGGAGGGAGTGCAGCTGCTGCCGGTGAGCGTAACGCACATTGACCGAACCATTTCCGGGATTATACAGTGTGCACTATAATGGCTTCCATTCACTCGTTTAGATTTTATCGCAAACACTGACCTCTGTGTGACGCAGAGCTTATGGTCATCTGTGATTGCGGCACGTCTGGCTAGCCTGTTCCTCAAGGACGGTGGACTGCTTACTCTAACCGGCGCCGGGGCTGCGAAAGACCCTACGCCCGGCATGATTGGCTACGGAATGGTCAAGGCGGCGGTCCATCATTTGGTCCGAAGTCTCGGTGACCCAAACGGAGGGCTGCCTGCGGATGCATTCGCTCTAGCAATTCTGCCGTAAGACTGCAGTAGACTTGTCTAATACGCAATATACATAAAGTCCACCTATCTCGCTTGACAGTCTGTTTCTGTCTTTCTTCATCTCTCTGCACCTCTGTCTGTCGTGTCTGCTGCTGTCTGTCTGATTGACTGTTCGTCTGTCTGTCTGTCTGTCTGTCTGTCTGTCTGTCTGTCTGTCTGTCTGTCTGTCTGTCTGTCTCTCTGTTTGTCTCTTTTACTGTCCGTCGCTTTATCTCACTGTCTGCCTGTCTGTATGGGAGTCCGCATAGCGCATAGTCTCTTTACTATCTAGTCGTCGATTCAGATTGTGTATCTATTTGGGCCTGATTGCTTCTAAACAGCATGTTCGCATGCTCGATTACTAGTATTTCACTAACAAGATTTACTTTTTATTTCAGGGTGACTTTGGACACTCCCATGAACCGAAAGTGGATGCCGAAAGCCGACCACACCACCTGGACTCCTCTGGAGTATGTTGCTGAGTTGCTGTACAAATGGTCCATAGAGGAGCAAACCCGCCCGAAAACCGGCAGTCTCGTGTCACTCGTCACGAAAAGTGGAGAGACAAGCCTTCAGGTTTCATAGAAACTTTTTCCCTATATTTCCAGCAAATTGACTATACTTTGTCTGACATTCGCTATCTCTCGAAAGTCACGGGATCGATTATTTGTTATCTTGACACCCTGATACGACGAGACCACAAACGTTTCTTCCAGTTAGTACTCGTAGTACTCGTAAACCTTCTCTGCACACACGGAAGCTCATGAGGAAGAGGAAGGATAAAATTAAATGGGTCATGCGCTTTCTCATGCGCACTGCTGAGAGTTTGAGGGTGACACCGTCTAATTTGTAGTTGCAAAGGACGAATTGCCTTATTACTAGTACCGGTTCGAAGCGTTTGCGTCTTCTGGTGCATGGAAATGCTCCACTTGTCACCGGCACGCAGAATGTGATCTTGGAGGGTTGGGTTGTTGTGGACACACCCGTCTAATCGGCACAGGCATGCGCGTCCGTTGCATCCGCACGGGAGCAGACAAATGATCCCTCGCACCCGCACAAGAGCAGACAGATGATTCGGATAATTTTATTACGTACTGTACACACAAACACCGGAGGCCTGTCGGTCACCCCGGGACTTCCGGTCGGAAATATTTGTCTGTTGCTTGTTTTAGTGTTGCTTAAATAAGATACTGGAAATTAAATAATAAATAAATAAACTTAAGTATGTCAGCAAAATTTTACAAGAACAAAAAAAACTTATATTAAATAAATAAATAATAAATCAAAAACCGCTTTTCGAGCCATTCTTTTAGATATATTGAAACAACGACATTTGCTTTAGCGGCATGCATTAACCGTCTCTCGTACCCGTACGCCAGGAGTTTGAGGCGTCTGAATAAAGCGTACATGAATAGCTAGAACTGTATTTCCTCGATAGATAAGATAGACAGGCAGAGCACACGCTAACGAGTTGGGGAGACCAACTTAACGCTACACAGCTCGTGCGCTGTCGCTATCTATCGAGGATATACAGTACATGAATCTGCAAGTTCACCTTTCCACAAGTCAGACACAGCTGTAACTAAAGGATTCGATTCGCATTCTGATTAGTTACATTACACTTGCACTACGTTCGCAAAAATAACGTATTGGTCCGAAACAAATACTGAAAGTATAATCAGCTAAACAAATATCGTAATCACATGTTAAATGATCAAGCCAAGAATACACTGTGTCAGTGAGATACAAGTCAGAAGCATAGAAGAACAATCATTCAATCCAAACGTGGCAGTCGAATCACAAATTAAAACCGAAAGCCAATATCGCAACTCTAGCAACCTGTTTCTTGGCGTCTTTCTTGGTCCCGGCCCGAAAAGGTCCAATTGTCTGGTACGGGGTGCCTCGATTGCTGATCATCACCTGGAAGAGAAGCACAAAATCATATTTCAAACATCATTCCAAACAAGGAGCAGTTCCGAAACTTCCACTTCCACTTCCACTTCCACTTCCACCTCAGACCTCACCTCGGACTGAAAATGAGGCGCGTGGGACGGCCCACCTTCCTGGAAGACACGGAACTCAGGAGCGTCGAGGAGGGCTTTACTGCACAACTCATGGACAATCTGCACTGGGTCCTTGTCTAAAATACGTAAAAAGGGATTATTGAACAGTGGATGAGAGAGAGCTCGCAGACACTAAGCTCTTAGTCATGTACCTTGGACGGAATATGCCCGAAGGGCGGGGCCTGCCAAAGAAAAAACAATCTACCGCAAGGGCTGCAGAAATTCAAAGTATTTTCCACGTACAGTTTAAAAAGAGATTCGGCACCGGGGAAAGATTCACTCCGGCGATTGTCCGGACCGGCAGCGGTATCTGCGGCTTGACGTCAACTGCATTAACATGAAAAAGTCAATTTAAATTCGTATTAGCACTGTCGATCCAACTATCTGGCTGCCTATTTGTATTTGATGTATTTGATCGGTGTGTCTGGAACCGTGGTTCGACGTTTGATCGGTGTGTCTGGAACCGTAGTTCGACGTTTGATCGGTGTCTGTAACCGTGATTCGACGTTGATTGGTGTGTCTGAAACCCTGGTTCGACGTTTGATCGGTGTCTGGAACCGTGATTCGACGTTGATCACCATGTTTGCCTCGTTGTCTTGTCTGTCTGTCCACCATTTACTCTTACCGTGATCAAATTCATATGCGCCAGCAGGAACAATTGGTGGAATCGAAGCAGCCCGAACTTGCCCTTCCACTCGAACAACGGGCCTTGCTGCGACGGAAGTCTCAGAGTCAGATATAGCAACAGAAGCAGCTACTCGCGCTGATCCCGGCCACACAGGCTCCGCTTTGACATCCTGCTGAGAGAGCAACGGCACAAGCGGCTGCTGAGGTGCTACCACACCCGACAGACGAGAGGTAGAGGGCACAGGGAATGTGGCTCCTTCGGCATCCGCTGACGGTGCCGGCGGCAATACACTCTGTGGAAGACGGTTGAGCAGAGGAGCAGGAGCAAGATGAGGGACAACGGGCTGCTGGACAGCGAACAACGGTTGCTGACGGTTCAGTCCACCGGCAGCCGGGGCACTAAAAACGCGGGCTGTGGAGGGGGTGGAATTTGAGTAAACGTTCACATTCGCTGACGGCATCGGCAGTGACGAAGACAAGAGTCGCGTAGGAGACGCCAGCGGTACGGAAGGAATGCGCGAACTTCGCGTGAGGTCACTGACAGGAGACTGAACTACATTGCGATGGCGATTGCGAGTAAATGAATTCAGCAAGCCAAAATCGTCCTTTGGCTGACTTGAGGTAGACGGTCCGGACAGTCCACTTGAATATCTAAAATTCATTATATATACACGGCATAATGTTTAGTGCATAAAAACTCCCAAAAAATACGACCAAATTGGAAAAAGAGTGAACACTCACCCAGAGGACGACTTCGACGGCGATGGTGGGAGGAACGACGCTGGTGGCAGTGGTGGCGGAAGAAGACGGCCAAGCGGAACTTCATTCGCATTTCCCAGATCTTCATCTCGACGAAAGTGTTTAGTGGAGCTGCCGTGGCACGACGGTGTCCTGTTGTCCATCCGCCGCTTGGCCGGTTGTCGAAAGTGCTCGTTAGGTCGACTCCGACCAGATTCCAACCGGACGCTGGTGTTGGCCGCCGGTGATGGTCGGTTGTTGAACGAAGATTGCTGCCGGTTATGCTGTCCCATAGAAGGAGTCAAATGCAGACTTGATGCTATCGCGGCGTCGACAATTCCAATGTTCAGCACCAAGTACCGGTATTTAGCCTTGTAAATTTCCAGGACATGCTGAATAATTTCCTCCTTCTTTGCTTTCCCCTCTGAAACAGGAAACTTGCGGTCACGGACACCACAAGATGATTTCAATAGAAAATCAACTAACCAGCGATTAATTTCAAATCGCGCTCCAAGGTCGAGCGGATCTGGGGCTTCACCAAGTCGTCGTCCAAGGCTTGGTACGCGCCAATCAGAGCTGATCCCATCGGTGTCGGAACGATCTTCCGTTGGTCATTTAGGAAGGCAAAGTTGCGTTTGAAGATGCTCTGAATGTGGACGGCAATGCTGAAGAAAATATTAACGAAACTGGTGATTCGGATATCAACTAAAACAAATAGACGGAACACACACTAGACAACAGACAGGGGAAAGGCGAGAAGAAACACAACAACCCGATTCCAGGCAGTCAGGTCGAAAGACCCCAATCATCTATAGAGCGTCTGATAGAACGTGCAAATTACCTGGCATCAGTGCCAATTTCGTGCTTCTCCATTAAATCAATTAAATCACTTTCGCTCAGGTAATCGGGCGGCCTCGTGGCATCCTCTCGCAATCCGCAATCTCTGACTCCCACCGAGCTACCCACGGCGATTCCCGGAACCTCACGAAATCGCATCCGCTCATTGGTCAAAATATCCGTGTAGCCAGGTTCCATCACTTCCACGCCATCTAACTGAAAACGCTCACCCTCCACGTCGAAGACGACTGTTTTCTCCAAGTAAATACAGTCGGATGCCAAACCAGCCAAGAAGTAATTGCAAATCAGCTCGTACAAGAGAAACGCCCGGTCACCGTTCCGAAGACCGACAGTGGGCTTCTTCAGCGGAATAATCGGTGGATGGTCACCGCGATCTTTTCCGACTTGTCGACTGTCAGAGACTTCGTAGATGAGCTTCGCCGCCCATCGACCGATCTCATCGTCTCCACCCAAATTGGTCAGCGTGGACATCCGGTCAAAACTGCTGGGGTACCGTGTAGTTTCTGTAACCAGAGACCAATACAAAATTGGACAGTTTGATAACAAACAAACAGCCAAACATGGAGACAGGTAGCGGAAATCGGCATCAGGCATTTTCTTACCAGTTCGTGGATAACTGATGAATCCTTCCATATAGAGCTTCTCAGCAATCCTCATAGCCTCATCGGGCGACATGCCGAGCCGCGAACTGGCCAGACGGAGTAGTTGCACTGTGTTCAAGGCTGCCGGTCGCAGTTTTCGTTTCTCAAGGGAAGTCACGTTGGCCACTGTGATAAATCGATGACGCCGCAAGCTGAGCAGAATCCTTTCCGCTAAAGCCCGATCGAGTGTCCGGTTCCTTTTCCAATGGAGCGTCAAAACTCCAGAACCTACACCACTAAAATAGAATTATCGGGGAGCAATTTCTAAAACACAACGTAACCGAAACAGACAAAGACATCAGATAAGCAGACAGACGGCAAGCAGTTACTAGTAGGCAGATAGTAGACAGTCAGTGCGACAGAGAGAATCAGACAGACAGACAAATAAGCAGCTAAACAAACAGGCCGACAGACAGAAAAACAGATAGACAAACAGACGGACGGACAGATAGACAGACAGACAGACAGATAGACAGACAGACAGACAACCGCAGACAAATAGCTCTCTACCTGGAATGTCAACGTCAACTTTAACCTGCCAGAACGGTTCGGGTTGGAAGTTTTGAATCGCCATATGCCGTTCCACGACAAAGCCCAACGTTGGCGTTTGACACGGCCCGAACGGCATGGTGGTGGTCCTGAGGGCTTCCGCACCATACTTGTGTTTGAAAAACCGCGTCTGGAACCGTGTGAACGCACATCCAATGCGCAAATCCAACTCCATCCTAGCATCCACCGACCGCGCCTCGTCCTGGTTTGGTGTCCGCAGATGTTGCAGCGCTTCCTGTATATCGTGGGCGGTCAAGGCGGAGAACTGTGCACGGTAGATCCGTTGCATGGGTGGGGACTTCCTCATGACCGGGACAATACAGTCCATCACTTCGAAGCATATATTCTCGCCTTCCTTGTCACAGTCCAGCCATAGGACGAGGAAGTCTGCGTTTCGGCCAAGACCGGTCAACTGACGGCCGACCCCGGCGTGTGGATCGGCCGGCTGCTTCATGACACCGCAGGTGAAGAGACCTTCTGGATCCTTCCTCCAGTCCCGGAATTCTTCCACAAACTGTAACGAAAAACAGGATTATCATTCATGGCAAGAGGATGTGAATCTGCACGTCTGGATATGAGCCTGTATCCCATTAAACTAACCAATCAATCAACCAAGCAGGTGCAACTGATCCAATTCCAGTCAATCAATCAATCAACTAACTGCAACTGATTCCATTCCAATCAACCAATCAATCAATCAAGTCCAACTGATTCAATTCCAATCAATCAATTTTCTAATTGATCGATCAATCAATCAGCAATCAATCCAACTTCGACTAAGTTGCGTTGCGGAAACTCCCTGAATTCCATACACGGAGAGAGGGTTAAAGGAAATCAATTTTTAAGCAAGCCAATGAAGGCACATTTGACAAAGCGAACAGAAATCACATTACAAGGTGCCATACAATGACAAAAGTGCTGGTAGTGGCACGAGTACGAGAAGCAAAAAAACAGAATTAATTTAAAACCACGCGAGTTGAAATGAAACCGCCAATCAACCGATCGACTCGACCACCCTAGTAAACTGCACCTCAATTTCATTGATGTGGCCGTACGTGCTGCTCATCAGATAATGCACAATCTCCCCAGTCACAGGCCACGGCGCATCCCATTCGAAAAGCGGAAGAGGTCTGCTGACTTGCCCGACAACGTCAATCATTCCTTTGGTGCAGCGATTGGTAGAGAGAAAACCCGCGAGAGTTTTCGCCAGCGATGGCTTCTCTGCTACCATCACCACCTTCCGCATCGCAGGATTCCTGAACGCCATCGTGCTAACGTGATCGTTGGCAAACCAATGTACAGCTCTCGAAATTGCCCGCTGAAAAATTACTCCTGCGCGCACGGGCGTCAATGAAATAATGGGAGAAAGTTAATTGGAGTGAGGGGGCCTCGCCCATTTTGCCTCCCCCCCCCCAGGGCTCCCCGGGGGGAGGGGGAAGGGGAGAGAATAGTTCTTAAATCCGAAGAGTCCTAAATTCTGCACGCTTCCTTTTTTCAACATCCTGAAGTGCTGTTATTTTTTAGATCAAACGGTAATTTTGTACTCACAATGGGAGATCGTTACAATATCCACAGGTAGGTAAGGTTTGGGCAGTAATATTTTAGGCGTTGTGTTCAGCTGTAAAAAATGCGACTGTTAAACGTTTTTCGTCGTTCGAGGGCCTCGCGTCACGATAGCTAATTTCGAACGCCTCTTTCTTTGTTTTTCTAGTCAGTTGGAACATCTGCAGTCGAAGTACATCGGAACCGGTCACGCGGACACGACGAAATGGGAGTGGATGCAGAACCAACACCGGGACACCGTCGCCTCCATCCTCGGCCATTTTGATATGCTCAACCACGTGGCCATTGCGGAGAACGAGAACAAGGCTCGGCTAAAGTTTAACCTGATCGAAAAAATGCTCCAGCCCACTGGACCGCCTAGTCAGAAAAAGGAGGACACTTAGAGGAGCCGGACGGGCTCCACTGAAACAGACATTCGAATCAATTAATCAATCTGTGAGCGAATCAACCAACTGGAGCTACTGCACAAGTGATCAATCAATCGAGCTCTATCCCCTAGCTTTTAGTTACTACGATCTGCAAAAATAAATTGTACATTGAGCGACAAACACTGCTCTGTATTGGAATTCCTGATGTTCAATGATGTGTCCGTTATTGCTCCGTAAGTGACAATTAGACAGGATATTCGTCCCCTTTTCCGCAAATAAATTGGAGCATCTCATGCGCATAGTCGAATCGAATGAAATTAGGCAAAACGGAACAAGAAAACGACGAGTTACCTAAATCACTCCTTCTCAAGTATTGACTAGTATTGACGCGAATTTATTGTAACAGAACGACCTAAGCGATATCACAACAAAGGTGCAGAGACTGCACGGAAATACAACACGGCGCTTGCGAACAAAACTAAAACAAAAACCGGAAAGGGGAAAGAAACTCTTAAGAGATTCACTTCTTATGGGACTTAATATGCCGGGCGAGATTTCCCGCCTTGGTTAAAATCTTCCCACAACCGGGGAAATCACAGACAATCTCAAGCTTCTTCTTTGCTGGACAGCGGGACGAATGCTGCTTGATAGCCTTGGCCGTGTTGACCAACATGGCCTGACAGTCCGGGCAGTTCGTACATTCCCGTTCGTTCTGATGCGTCGGAAGGTGGTCTTGGAGCAGGGACAGTTTCGGGAAGTCCTTCTTGCAGAACGCACAGACATGCGCTTTCCGATGTGCGGCAGCGTTGTGCTTTCGCAAGAGCGACCACTTGTCGAACCTCTCTAAACATCCCTCCACCGTGCAGGCATACCCTTCATGAGTCCGGACATGTCGGTCCAGCTTCTGCTTGCGGAAAAATCCTTTGCCGCAGTGTTCCACTGGGCAGACATATGGAAACACGTTGTTGTGCTCAAACTCGTGGGTCTTGAGGTGTTGGTGCTTTTTAAAGCGCTTCGAACAGGAGGTACAGCCGAACGGGCGACCTTCGTGGTAGAGGACAACGTGTCGGTCGAGCAGCTGCTTGGAAGAGAGGAACTTTCCGCAGCCCTTAACTTTACATTGGTGTTGGGATGACGGGGGACCATCAGCTTTGGGAGAGTGAGCCTTGACACGGTGCCGAGTGAGATGGTAAGAGCGGGTGTAACTGGCGGCGCAGCCGGAAAAGTCGCATTTATAGGGCCGGTCGCCGTCATGTACCCTTACATGCCATTCCTGCGAGAGCAGAGGTAAAACATTATGAACATTATCGATACGACCACATCCACAAAAGACCAGGCCATGTCATGAAACAAATAAAACAAGCGCGTATCCACCTTGTGAAAGACAGATGGTCAATCAATCGGTCAATCAATCGACTAAGACAATCACTGAATCAATCAATCCAGCGACGCAGCTGAACTCGACCTAGCCAACTATTCATGTCCACGGTAAAGATGTTAAAGACATACTGCCGAGGTTCATTCCTTTATGATCTTCACCTTAAAATACTGTTGAGGCGAAAACTCGCACAGCAGAAAATGAACGTGGTTCATCTCAAGAGTCCACTAAGAAGTGAGCACTCATCAGTCGACCAAATTCCGTTCATCATACAACAATCAATCAGCCAATCAATGCACCTACCAGACGACAGGGTTTGCTGAAAGCTGCATTGCACCCGGGATGGTCGCACGCAAAGCGCCGAGCTTGTCCTGGTGAGCTGTCGTCATCCGACGAAAACCTACATAATCAGAAAAATATTATCAGGGAATTCAGAAATCCTACTTAATATTATGACATGATTTGTGCAAGAATCCTTACTCATCAACCGGAAGATCCGCCGGGTCTTTGAAAGTTTCCGTTTGCATTTCCATCACTTCGGCCGCGGCCATCCCGATTTCTAGTGCTCCCAAGGGATTTCCCGGTCCTCTCCTCATAGGGGGCAATTGCATTTCGCATCAGACTGTAAAGGGAGAAAAGCCAGACATTTCCGCAAAAAACTGCCGGAAAGAGAAAGAGTACGAGAATCGAGGAGAGTCAAAAACGAGAGGACCACGTTGTGACAGCTAATGAGCGAATTGAACTATAGATATCACGAAGAAGGCGGAACTGAACTTGCTGACTGGAGGAAAACGAAGGAGGGGAATTTGAAAGATAGCATGTAGAAACAGTGACGCTGTGCGTCGCCTGATCATTGCAAATCGATTTGATTTCTATAACGTCTATTTCCAGCCACGCAGTCAAATGATAAATCGTCGTCTCTTCCCGTTTTCGCATCTTCATTGCTCTTGCAGATTCCCGATTTGGGCTGTTTCTTGGGCGATTTTGATCATTCTCAGCGGTTTAACTGCTATCCCATTCTGCAAAGGCAACTGAGTCAAGTCCATCCCCAACCATGTCTTCACTGCAGACTTTCCGAACAATTATCCTGGGAGCACCGGGATCCGGTAAAGGCACCATCGCGACTAGGATCTGTAAGACCTTCAAGTTGAACCACATCGTGTCGGGAGATATTCTGCGAAAGCAGCAGCAGGATGAGACCGGTAGGAGTTTGGTGTCGTCATTTTAACGGAAGAGAAGCTTAGGCGCTAAAAAGCCGCGCGGTTGTCTCCTTGAGATTTTGATCTGACTCTGTTCGTTTGCAGAGCTCGGAAAGCAAGCGACACAATACATTTCCACTGGAGCGCTGGTACCGGATGAGCTGATGATTGCGCTGATGAGTTCGGAGATGAAGACGGTGGGGAGCAAGTGGCTCCTGGATGGTGGGTGTGAATTTTTATTAGAGCACTTGATTGATTGATTGATTCCTTTCTTTCCCTAGCTTTTTCAACGTTGTTCGTTAACGGTTGATTGATTGATCAATTCACCGACCCGTTTATTTATTCTCAATTTGGCCCCTCAATCTTGCCATTGTCATTTATGTCAACTGCCAGAAGAGTATTGCTTAAAAGTATTCATATAGATTGGTCGGTGCATTCGATTGTTGAGGATTGTGTTCTCGTTGTGGGCAGTTCTACGGTGTGGTGGGTGAATCTGAATCAATGGCAAGATTGAGGGGCCCAAATTGGGAACAAATAAACGGCTCGGTATCGTGGGTGAATCTTCACTTTCCTAACTTTCCGCTTCACTTACAGGATTTCCGCGGACGTTCCCACAGGCTGAGAAACTGCACAAACAAGTCGGCATGGTGGACAGCGTGATCAATCTGGATATCCCGTTCGACGTCATTCGCAAGCGCATCGAAAGTCGCTACATTCATTTCGCGTCCGGACGGACCTATAATTTGGAGTTTAATCCGCCCAAAGTTCCCGTAAGTTAAAAAACGCTGAGAAAATGATTTGCCGTTCGTGCATCTCGCATTCTCGCTGTCGGTTTTAGTATGCACTGTGCAACAGCCGATTGATTGATTGATTGATGCGCTGTTCGTTCTTGTGCTATTGGAGATTTCATACTGTCGTTATGGTTGATTGGGATATTGAATGATATTTTTATACCGATTGCTGGTGTTGTTTGAATGTATTTTAACGACATTTTAAATGGCTCACAAAGCGGCTTTATTTTTTAATAAAGTGTTATTTAAATAAATAAATATTTATTATGTTATTTAGACTCGAACACGTTATTGAAATAAAACTGCCTCTTGCGCTGCGATCAATAACGAATTTGTTTCCCTTTCCTTTACAGGGTAAGGACGACGTTACTGGCGAGCCAATTGAACGCCGTGCTGATGACGAGCCAGCAGTTGTTATGGCACGGTTGAAGACTTATCAAGAACGCACCGCACCTTTGCTTGACTATTACCGGTAAACTGATTGGGCTCCAAATATCGCTTTCTTAAGTTCACTTAAGTCCGTGCTTTATTTGCAGAAAAAAGGGTGTGCTGAAGGAGTTTTCCGGCACTGAGAGCAATGTGATATGGCCGTTCGTGAAGGAGTACTTGGAGAATATTACCCAGGAACTGGAATCAAAACAGCGAACGCGTGCCTGAAATATTTCCGGCTAAGCGGCTAGTTTCCATAGTGAGTCCGGCTAAGCGGCTAGTTTCCATTTTGGAGATATCATTTAATCCTAGAGTCCGTATTTAGTTCCACATCTTATTGTGGAAGAATCCATTTCCAGTATATCTTCATTCTTTTTTTAACAACGTAATTCATTCCTCGTTCTTAGCGACGTCTTGTCATAACTTGGATACACATAAAAGCATTTATTTTTTCTATTTTGACCAAGAAATCCCGAGAGTCAATAGCTTGCCAGTTGTGGCGTTTTGCCTTGCCTTACCACTCTTACTTTCTGCGAAAGTCACATTGGGAGACAAGACGCATTAGGTCAAGGCCATCGAACAAAAGGCAGAACGCTGATGCAGCAAGTGAAAGTGTTCTGTCTAATTGCGTCGCAGCAGTTGAACAATCGAGCTCGAATTCTATATCCGCAGTGGGCTGTTACTGAATTTTGGTCGGATCTCCGCCGCATGGTATATTACACAGCTAACGGGTAGCACGCTTTTCTCGAGAGCCCAAGGAATCATCATGGAATCGTTAACAACGACGGAGGTGCGTCTGTTATTCCTGCTCTTCCTGATGACATTGTCCGAACAAAGGACCATTTTCAAGCCGAACCCAGCCGGCGGAACATCCTCGGAGCCAGAGGAATTCTATTTTCTTGTACTGCCGGAAAGAGTGCCATTGTCCCCTGATTTCTACCGGCACGGTATATTCCATTCTCCTTTGGGCTTTGTGGCGCTATTTTTCCTGGAATTGGCCACCCATGTGTTCATAATCATATGCTCATGCAGCAGATGCTCATGTTATTCTCTGTAGATTCGAACCAGAAACCAGATGATCTGTCAGCACGTCGCAGTGGAGATCCCATGTGGAGTTGCAGCAACTGCGCCAGAAGTCCGCCGTGCTTTGTCACCCCACCTGAGTGTGAAGTCGGAGGCACGATCAAGAAGGCCTGTACGTTTTGTTGCCTCAACGTGAAAACATGTAGTGTAGTATCTTGGCATTCAGTTTATTCAGGCACTGGAGGAGACGTGCGCGCAGGCGTCGATATGTAGGCCTTTACATGAAAATTTATCAGCCCAGCCACAAACAGATAAACATGCAGACAGACAGACAGACAGACAGACAGACAGACAGACAGACAGACAGACAGACAGACAGACAGACAGACAAGCATACAGACAGACAGACAAGCAGGCAGGCAAACAAACGGATCATGAGACAGACAGGCATTCAGACAAACAGAAGAGATGAACGACAGTCAAGGCAGACAAAAAAAATGCTGACATCAGTGTCACATCATTAACGCAGGCACAAGTACGGGCACTGGTGAAACCATCTATAAGGACGTATAGAATCAGTCATCATTACTTGCACGAATCAAGCACTTCGTACAAGTAACTGCCAAGATCTTGTATGTGATTGTTTGTGACAAACCTTGATTCCGCCGAGCTGACATATTTTTCTGTTCGCCTTGATTGACAGGAGCTGACAGGCACGCGCGCACTCGGATCATATCGCGTTGCGTCCAATTGCAGTTTCGCAATCCCTTCCCTGCTGGTGCACTATTGACTTGCTGAAAGTGAAAACCGATCGCCGTCGTCTGGGTCCACACAGCTTTTTGTCGACTTTTAGTTTACCTAACAGGCGCTCTACTGCTCTGTCCGTGAAATCAACGAAAGCAACGACATGGCAGTTTTCGTCTGATGGATTTCGACAGTGCTATCCCCTGCCCGTCTGGGGCATCTTCAGCAGTATAAAATTTAAATTTAACTGTTGTTTGCATTAGCGAGAAACTGTCCGTACGCGCGTCCGCACTGTCTGAAGAGGCGTTTCGCAATCCGTGAGGACCTCGGCACAGATAGTGACCCCTGTCCGGAGTCGAACTACACCGCTTCAGTGTTAATTAGACTAAAGAGGAATGCCACTAGAGATGGTACAGTCGAGGCTGCAGTTTTATTATGTTGGGCGCCAATTTTTCAGCACATACACTACAACAACAACTGGACTGATCATGAGTTTGTCAAGTCTTGTTCGAGTCACGATCGACAGACTGACTGACGGTATAGAGAAGCCTATAAGCATGTTTTGGTGTCATGAAAGGACGGTGATCAGACAGACAGACAGACAGACAGACAGACAGTATGATATGGGATGGATACCGATGTCCAGAAAAAGCATAACAGATGTATAAAAATAATTTGGACAAATAGGCAGACAGACAGATGGACACACAGACAGATAGATAGCCAGGCAGGCAAATAAGGAGGCAGACAGACAGACACTAAAACAGACATATAGAAAGACAAGCAGACAGAGAGACAGACATGACAGACATGCAGGACTGTTATCCCCGCGATAAACCGAAATGGGAGCGTTGAAGCATAATGGGGATCTGTGTGAGAATTTTTTGGTATCAGGTTCACATAAGCGCCAGTAGGCGCGTTACATGTTGGTGTCTGTAGATAATCTATTTTAGGGACTAAGTGGTTGCGACGTCAATGATGTCTAATAACTGCACAGTGTAATGCACAGAGTTTAGCACGCGTCCCCGTCAAAACTACGGGCGACAGATCACCATACCACAAGATTCTCAGACTACACCACAGTACAAGATTTGCATGAACCAGACGTATCCGCAGGCCAGTCACGGGCTGTAGAGGTTCCTCCAATTTCTGCATGGTCGCGCGTATTGTTTAGCTTATCAGCTTGACGTCGTCGAAAATTGAGACTCTCTCCCTCTTCAAATACTCCCCTTATCATAACATCGAAAGGCCAACTGGTCTGGGCTACAACGGTACACTTCACACTTATATCTCCCGTATAAAAGAACGAAAATGTCGTCGACGGTCGAGTCGTCTACCACGTTCGTCCATGTCTGGGACACGGAATTCCCAGCGGGACCGGTGGACACGAAGATGCACGGACCGTACCAGCGCGGCGACCGGCTGCTGTATGAGAAACCGTGGATCTTTGTCGTCTCGGAGAAACTACGCGAGCAAATTTGCAACCATTGTTTCCAGAGGTATGGTGGTTCGTATATGAGCCGATCTGCATGAAGCTATCCCTTACCAATCCCCATTATGTTTGCTTTTGCATCCTTTTCCTTATTTCCCAAGCTACCAATCCCGTAATTTTCAGCGTGATAATCGCTCAAAGTGTAAATCCCTCCCTTGAAATGAGCGATGATGCCGATTCGGTCGGGGTATCCGAGGAATTTCCCGTGTGTGAAGACCTTCCCCGTAAGATACAACTTCACAGGCTTGCTTTAATGTTCAGGCAAAGAAGTATTAAGGGTTTAGTGATGGATTTCAGGGAAAAGGGACTGAAACGATGTACGGGTTGCGCGTTCTCTTGGTACTGCGGGAAATCGTGTCAGGTTTGTGGCTTTATATTGTTGAATTGCTTCGATGCATTCTTATTGTAAGTATTTGTATTTTGGTCATTTGCAGAAGACCAGCTGGAAATCTGTTCACAAGCATGAATGCCCTGTGTTCAAAAAGGCTCTTCAAGATGAGGAACTCACCATTCCGTTGGGTATCGAAACCGTTCGGCTTTGTCTGCAGGCACTAATCCGAGTCAAGGTATTTGTGAAGGCCTTTCCGTTCGTCTCTTGGCATGGCAGTCTGTCTCTCTATCTCTCTTCTGTCTGTCTGTCTGTCTGTCTGTCTGTCTGTCTGTCTGTCTGTCTTTTATTAATTTTCCACGAAGCAGAGGACTGTATCTGCTTATTCTTTTTCGGATTTCAGAATGATCCGAACTGGCGAGACCCTAGTGAAGGTTTCCCCATTCTACCTCACCGAACTTTTCCCAACCTTATGTCACGTGAGAACCATACTTCTTTTTGGACCCTTAATCATATCCTTGCTTTTATTACTTTTTTGTTACTATTTCCTACAGATTGGGAGGAAATCAAGGTCGACAAAAAAGAGGTGGACTTCATTGATCTCATGTCAAACTACTTCCACAAAGTTCTCAAAGGTCTAGGTGACTATGAAGACCTCCTCGAGCTGGAGAGTCTCGGTACCATCTACGGTAAAATTCGAATCAACAATATGACCATCTTCGGGACCTACGGCGACAAACTAGGTGTCGGTTTATACCTTTCTGGCTCTGCCATTGGTAAGACGGCAATGTGGCTGCACTCAAGTAAATTTCACTAACTGATTCTAAAGGCTAAAATAGATACCATCCGCAGATCATGCCTGCTTGCCCAATGCCTGTCCGAGTTTTTCCGGCACCCTCATAAACATTCACGCCACGGAAAGTGTGGACTGCTTCGATAATGTAAGCAAGCCTAAGCACTCCGTCGGTTCGCCCCTCTGACGTTCTGTTCAACTCCGACCTGGCTCTGCATGTGTTTGTACTTATATTCGGACGACGGTAATTGGGTGTCCAACAACGTGCGCTGTGTTGACAGGTTCGTCTGAGTTACTTAGACCAGATCTACTTCTCCGTGCCACGACGGGAAATGCTGAAAAAACGTTACTACTTTGACTGTTTCTGCCGAGCTTGCTCGGATGAAAACATGGACCAACGAATGAACGGCATTCGATGCCCGGGGAAAACATGTTCGAATGCTATCCTGATGAACCCGTACTCTTTCGAGTCTGATCCGTGTTCCGGTTGCGGATGCGTCGCCAATAAGGTTCTGAAGGACCAAGTGACAGATCTGCTAAAACGGGGTCGAGAAATCCAGGCGATGATGAGTGAAGCAAAAAAGACCGACAGTAAGATAGACGGACAGATAATCAGACAGACAGACAGACAGACAGACAGCCAGACAGCCAGACAGCCAGACAAACACAGACAAACAGATAGACAGATAGACAGACAGACAGATAGACAGACAGACAGACAGACAGACAGAAAGACGGACGGACGGACAGACAGACAAACAGACAGACAGACAGAGAGACAGACAGGCAGACAGGCAAACAGAAAGACAAGCCAACAGACGAATCAATGTCGAAAATTAAAAACCTTGTTTGATTTTAGATCATCCAAGGGTCCTCGACCTAGCTGAGACCCTACATCGCGATCTCAGCAAAGTCTTCCATGACACCAACAGCCTTGTGATAAGCACTGCCTTGCAAGTCGCCTCCTCGGCCGACGTGCTCGGTCAATTCGACAAAGCCTTCACCTACTTCAGCGCTCTGCGCTTGACCTACCCAAAAGTCTTTCCTTTTTGGAGCTTCCAGAACGCGGAAATCCTCATGAAATGCACCACCCGTGGACTCCTTGTCAAAACCAATCAGAAAGATCAGCGCGCCCTGCTCATTCACTTTGTCGAAGCTATGAAGATCGTCACGGTGTGCGCCGGACGGGACTCACCGACCTTCGCCTACTACAAAAAGTTCTACGACGATTGTCGCGAAGTATGCTTTCCCGAACTGCCCCATTAAGTTGCCATTCTTTCTCCCCGTTTTCGTTCCTCTGCTGGATCACCTCAATTCCTCATTTTCTTTTCCGCTTCCCTCTCTCTAGAGCTGAGCCTTCCCCACCACACACACACTCCAGTGATCATCCCGAGAGTCCCCGGTCCCACACCAGTCCCGATCAGACCACCTACCTTCCGGTGTGTCCCACCATCCCAAGGACCCAACCTAGGGACCCAACCCGGAGAATTGTGACCCGCTGTGCCGCTGTAAGCGTTAGTTAGAGTAACGCTGGTACCCTTCTTTTCCACCGGATCCTGAGATTTGAACCATACACATGTCCTCTCCCTCCTGAGTTTTAGCAACCGTGTTCCACCATGAAGCTCACGATGATGTTGGGTTCCTTCCCATGTGTGAGATGGTTCAATAAACTGGGCGGTGGCCTTGGATGAATGAGTACCTATGCTCTTGTACGAAAGAAGACTAGTTCATCTCAACGAACCACGACAGGTTACGCGGTTCAAGGATTGTGATGTAGAATGGATGTATCGACTTTTCAAACTCTCCAGTGATTTCTAGGTTTAAGTGTTCTGGAGTAAATGACGGAGCTGATAAAATAAAATGAAATATTATGAGGGCTGTTATTCATGTATGTAAACCCTTTACGGAGTGGCTATTTCACCCCCCCCCGTTTTGGGGCCCAATAACCTCGGCTATTTTACCCCTCCCTGAATACATCTCTAGGCGCATCTGCTATTTTACCTTTCCCATGTTGTTCGTCTTTTCTTCAGTCTGTCCTTTGTCCATCCGTACGTTCTCCGTCTGTCCGTCCGTTGACCGTCCGTCCGTTGTCGAACAGATGGTCGAACAACGGGCAACGAATGAACGGATAGCGTATGAACAAACGTATCAGACGGACGGACGGACGGACGGACGGACGGACGGACGGATGGGTGAACAATGGACAGGCAGACAACGGACGGACAGGCGGACAAAGCGGCAGCATGGGTGCCGGGGTGCTATTGGGCCCTACACATTACAAGGGAGGGGTAAAACAGCTGTAGCCTAAACTGTATTTACTGACCGCTGTTGATATGTATTATCCAGTGGAACCACAACGTTAACTTGAACTAGTTGAGAAAAGCCGACAAAGAGTCCTCCGGGCACTAGATAATTAATAACAGTTATGAAACCACTATGGTAGGAAATATTAGTAAGTAATATTAGTACATGTACCTGTAATCTCTAATGTCAATGTGAATTTCCGCATCTGATGTGCAGTACAACTTTGGGCAAAAAAATCGGGATGTTCGATTTGTCAAGAGGCAATTTGTTACCACAAGGCTGCAGGCTAAGCACGTGTGATCTTATGGTTAACCATTTCCGCATCAAGTCACAGCACTTTTTTTGTATAGCCTGCAATCTTGTGGTAACAAAATACCTCTTGACAAATCGAGCGTCCCGATTTTTCTGGCCAAAGGTGTATTACTCTTTATCTGGGTTATTTATTCGCTGCACATATGATTGCTTGTTTTTTAAGGATCGTTGAGCAAATCAGAACGAAAAACTATTTCCGGCTTTCACTCATTTCAGTATGTGTAGTAGTGTGCACCATCTTACGGTATATGCTCACTGCAAGGGATGCCCAAACTAAACTAAAATTTCACTTTGTTTTGATCACTAATTTTTTTAGCTTTTTGTTTTGAGTTTCGAAAGAAATTAAACTAAAAATAAAAATATATCGGCGCCTAAAGATTTAATTGGGAAACACTGAAACAAAAATACATTCAGTCAACTAATTTTATTCGAACTAACGAGTAAAGTAAAAATATGATTCATTAAGAAAGACCAAACCAAAAATCCAAAAATCCTTGGTCACTAAATATAATTTGACAAAAAAACAATTCAGTCGAATAATTTTAGTTTCTGCCATCTCCAGTTGCGCCCGCAAACGGGGACGTAAAATAAACAAAAGCAGCGCCACCAAACGGGAAGCACAAGGAGCCCGCCTCGCTGAACGCTCTCGTGACTCGTTCTCTCTCTCGGTGACTCGTTCACTCTCTCGGTGACGCATCCTTGGGAATGACAGGTTCATCGACAGCTTCCTGTGCATAGGGAAACACACCACCACTGACACGCTGCAAGCTGTGAACGCCGGCCCATAAGCTGTCCAATCTGTAACCTAATAGCGCGCCTCTGTCTGGCTCCCTGCCTTCAGCCTCCGCAGTCACAGCCGGTTTGGTCCCTTCCTGCTTTGTCGTGTCATTGTCTTCTTCTTCTCCTCCCTTCCTGTCTGTGCTTTCCCTTCCGGTGTTTGTCTGTGTCGCACAGCGCAAACAGGCAAAACCGGACAGACTTTCCAGGCAGAAAAGCAAGACCGAGCCAGACAGACAAGCGAAATTTCTCTCGTTCGCATACCGCTTCGTCGTCGTTTTTGGCTCTGTGCGAGTAGAAACGAGACAGTGCCGGGTGGCAGGCCATTAGATTAGTGTGTTGATTTTAACAGCCTCCTGGACAAATAGCGTCCATTCCACCTGCCGCGCAAGCTGTTGCTGTGTGTGTGTGTGTGTGTGTGTGTGTGTGTGTGTGTGTGTGTGTGTGTGCTGCATCGGAATTTTAATCCGACCGAAATTCTGACGCTTTAATTTTTATTCCTCCCTCATCGGAAAAAAATTCGATTACCATTCGTGCCTTGTAGTTTTTATTTCTGGACTTTCAGCGTCTTTTATTTTACGGGATCATTTTATCTTCACCTGTGGAATTTCAATTGTTTCGATATACATATTTGGCTGGAGGATTTTTATTTCATTTTCTTCCCCCCTCCCATCACGACCTGAAGCATTCCCATGCAAAATATGACGGAATACAAACTTGTTGTGGTTGGCGGTAAGCAATGTTAACTGGTCGAGTTTTAGCTGAGCAGTGGAATTTTTACTAAAATTTCCGGCTTATGTTAAAGCATTTTTGGTTGTACCAGCCCAGTTTGACCAAACGTCTACGCTTCCACCTATAATTTGGCTGAACTTGGCGGGTACAACACACATTTGTTAACTGAATAAATTATATTAACACCTCTTAACACTTCGATCTTTGACACTTGTCTGTTTTATTTAATGATTTTCCAGTGGCAGCCAAGTTCAATCACCGATCGAATGTACTGAACTGTCAATATGATCGAGCTTGGCGGGCAAGAGTTCTTTTCAGTTCATGTTGAGATTTCCATTACTTTTTTCAACTTGTATTTTAGTCCCAGTAAAAATCTGTGAAAGTGCTATTGTCTGGTGTTGGAGGGAAAAAAAGGTGGATGGGGAAAATCATTATTTATTGGCATTTTTAAAAAGAGGTTGTTCCAGCCAAGTTCAGCCAGTTTCTCGTAGCACTTTTATGTAAAATTGGCTGAACTTTGCAGTAACACACGGTAGTGAATTTCGTCCTTGTTCATCATGTTGCGCGAACATTCTCCACTACCTGAGCTCATTAATAAGCTTGTGCCTCTTTTCCGTGTTTTAGCGGGAGGTGTCGGAAAGAGTGCGTTGACCATTCAGCTGATCCAGAATCAGTAAGTGCCTGCACTTATTATTATTATTGATTCCCTTCCCACTTCCCGTCTTTCGTTTCGTGGCATCTGTGTTTCTCATGTCACTTATTTTCCCTTTTCAGTTTCGTCGAGGAATATGATCCAACTATAGGTACATATATTTATGGATTTTTTGCTGTATCCTGTTATGTGTTAAACGGAAGGCGCGACGAGCAGGCAAAGTGTGTGTTGAATTCACGTAGACAGGCGGCGATTGAATTATCGTAATGTAATTTAAGGGTGCGTGCGTGCACTCTGTTCACACTGCGATAAAACGTATATTGCATCTACTAGTAACAGTTGCCGCACTCGTCCCTTGATGATAGTAATAATGCCACTTTCATCCTTATTACGTAGCGTGACACTTTTATCTCCGATCAATGTTCTTGTGTCTATCTATCTGTCTGTCTGTCTGTCTGTCTGTCTGTCTGTCTGTCTGTCTGCCTGTCTGCCTGCCTGCCTGCCTGCCTGTCTATTTGTCTGCCTATCTGTCTGCCTATCTGTCTGCCTGTTTGTCTGTCTGCCTGTTCGTCTGCTTGTCTCTATGCCTGTCTGGTCTGCCTGTCCTATCTGTCTGTCAATCTGTCTCTTTGTCTGTCTCTTTGTTTGCCTGTCTGCCTGCCTGCTTTTGTGGGTCTGCAAAATCAGCCAAGTATCCGTTTGACTAGCTGTTATGTAAACTTATTCCTAATCTGGGCACTCTTCTTATTTGCAGAGGATTCGTACCGGAAGCAAGTGGTAATTGACGGGGAAACATGTCTGTTGGACATTCTCGACACTGCCGGCCAGGAAGAATACAGGTTTGTTAGTTTTATCCTCTCGCATCTTGCGTGTCGCCCCCGTTGTCTGAGGTTGTGTTTACCGACAGCCTGTCGGAATGATCGCAATGTTTCATGTATGCATCAGTAGTGCTTATAAACTGGGTAAATGATTTTTTTCAGTGCAATGCGGGACCAATACATGCGAACAGGAGAGGGCTTCCTGCTGGTCTACGCCATCAACAACCCCAAGTCATTTGAAGACATTGACACGTACCGCGAGCAGATCAAACGCGTGAAGGATTCCGATAACGTTCCAATGATTTGTAAGTCATCGCTTGAAAAGGCAAGCTACTACTTTCATGCCGGGTTGACGTCCCATGTGGCAGGGGAGGAGTACTCAGACATGCATGGAGGAGGGCAGTGTGCTAGTCTCCAGGAAACTGCAGACAGATTGATCTCACTTTAGCTTACGGGCTGAATTTTAATTGGGTGGATTTGATTCAATGTGTGCACGAGGCTTGGCGAAATGATTGTATCGGTATACCAATGTTTGTCTGTCATTGGCTGTGTACCCGACCTCATGCGTCCATGTTTACTCTTCCGCCTGTATGAGTTTTTTAGTCTGTATGTCTGTCTTTGTCTGCGCCTGTCAATCTGTTTGCCTGTCTGTCTGTCCGTCTTTTTGTCTGTCTGGTTGGCTGTGTGGTTGGCTGTGTGTCTGTCAATCTCTCAGTTTGTGTGTGCCTGCCTGCCTGATTTTGTCTGATGGAAATATTTGTTTGATGTTGCTGGGCTGTCTATCTGTTTTCTAGGCTGTTGTTGGGGCTATGTAGACCTGGCGGGGCTTCCCATTTAGCCCAGCAAAGGGATGCAGTACACTTGACCTACTTGCTTTGATTGCAAATACACCATAGCTGCAGTGCCTATAACCTGTACTGAAGTGTTCGGATTTTTCAGGCAATTATTTTGATTTTGTGTTGCAGTGGTTGGAAATAAGGCTGACCTGCCGTCGAGAAGTGTGGAGACCAAGGCAGGCGAATCCGCCGCTGCCTCTTTTAATATTCCCTACACCGAAACCTCGGCCAAGACCCGCGGTAAGTGCGACGAGTGCATTTGCACTCCCCTTCGCACGGCACGGCGGCCTCGGGCTGCACGCCAGGCACACTTGGAAACATTTTTTGATGCACTCTAGTCTTGTTCTTGATGTGGTGTGTGGTGCTGTACATTATGGATTTGTCAATGGGAGTCTTTATGTTCTTGCAGCCGGCGTTGATGATGCCTTTTACACACTGGTAAGATCATAAATTATGGGCGATTTTGATGGCGTTCCGCATCTGGTTATTTCCCTTTATGTGATGTGTTTGCTGTTGTAGGTTCGAGAGATACGTGCCGCGGTAAGTCCCGACGTGGATGACTTGATCAATAATTCTCACCCGCCAAGGAGCGGCTCGAAACGGGCGGTGGCAGGAAGGATATTCACATTCGCGTCTGGTTATGGGAACTCAGTGCAGAGAACCTGTTCATCCGTTTCATGCATCAGTTCCTTGTTCATAGCGCTTCATGTCGTTTAAGTAGATGTATATCGTTTTTATCACATCAGATAGACATAATAGGATAATTTGGATCCGATTGCGACAGACACTCATATATATGCAGCTGGACAGACAGACAGACAGACAGACAGACAGACAGACAGACAGACAGACATAGACAGATGGATAATTATGTAACCATATAGATCAAGATATAAGTAGATGCCTCAGTAGTACAAGTAGACCCAATGCGGGTACGCAGAGTGTTTGTGAGACCAGCTAAGACAGGGACACATGGACGTTTGAAAAAAAACAGGCAGATCGACATCGGGCTATTCATGCACATGATGCTGCAAGGTTTACAGTTCGGTTGTCTGATCTTTTTATGGTGGTTTATTTTTGCAGCGAGAACGGAACGCCAAGGGAAAGAAAGATAAAACAAAGAAAAAGACGTTGAAGCAGGACAAGGACAAGAAGAGGAAGAAGTGCGTGATATGCTGATTCCATTGACCACTCCAACCGGAAGCAATCCTTGTTACGCTCGTCACCTCATGCTCTCCCTCTCCGCCCCTTCCTCTCTTCCACGTCCAAACTCTTCAATATCAAAATGCAACTGGACCACACGAACGGACAAGTCATCGAAAGCCATAGCGACGTTTCAGTTTTGACATCTTTCGTCTTGGACGCCGCGGCTGTGGACGTCTTCCTTTCCTGGTATGCATAATGCCATGGGTCCTGTTCAGGTCCCGAGTGGTATTTCTTATGTATTTCTTCTTTATGTCCGACCCCCAATTGTTGAATGAGAGACAGCACGACTGCTTTGTTTTGTATCGCTTGCGTGGTGGTCAGTTCGACCGATTGACGCAATAACTTTTGCAGATATTATTCTTATCTATTTTTTTGTATTTTTTGTCAACGCGCGCGGAAATTATTTTGCTACTACTCTTGAACGGAATTGTTTTTATGGCCATTTTTTATGCCAACGGCCGTGCAATATCTGGAACGATCTGGTGGTAAACATACAGAGACGGACGGACAGAAAGGCGGACAGATAGACAGACAGACAGACAGACAGACAGACAGACAGACATATAGACAGACAGACAGACAGACATACAGACACAGACACACAAACAACAAACCGGAGTATCCCGACCATTTATTTTTCAACTCTCAGATCAAGAAATAGTTTAACTTTGCTGAAATCGAGTTTGAAAGTAATTTGATACTTACCCGGGGAGAATTAATTGAAATAGTCTGAGTGGCGTTTTTACAGCGTCAGGAGAGCCTCCATTTTCAGGCTTTTTACATGTTGAAGAGAGTTGTCAATACAATCCACTTTTTTCAGTGCCACCTGGCCCGACAATGCCCGCGTCAGTCTCAAAATGACCGCGGATGTATCACACAATCTAATTAGTCGACAAATAAAGAAAGAAAAGCCATGAAACTCTAAAAAAATGAAACTAAAAAACATCAGACTTAGAACAACATCCATTTTACATTTTGCAGAACGGGAGTCTCTATCAATAAATCAGGGCGTCTTTTCTTTGCTTAACTTTGTACAGCAACAAAGAACAACATTGTTAATATTGTCCACAACTTCTTTCTATTCAGTGAAACAATCAGGGAAAAGATTGCAGACAAAAAACCTTTGTGGCCATTCTGATTATCTCCAAGCGAGAAAATGTCTAAAGTATCAACCATTAATAAAGCTACCGGTGTGTTGGGTTATATCTTCACTAAATTACGATTCCATGATTGAGGGACTTTTATCAGAGGACAGGAGCTAAACTAAAGTTTTGCGACACTATCGCGTCATCATGATAGAAAATCGACATATCTGAAACTGTTCGCACTTTGCTGACAGACCCTTTGTAGACTTGATACAATGGGACGATTCATCATGATCAGCAAATTAAACACTCGCAGTACAGAAGCTTGTGCGTGGGTGTGCCGATGAGGATGCCGCCCTTATAGAAGGAAGCCACACCGGATCCGATCAAGGCGCTGCCGTTGTTCGAGTAGATTTGGGAGACATCTTGGACGACGCCGGCGTACATTTTCAGCCTTAAAATCTGCAAAACATCAAAACAAATGGAATTATTAAACAATTCGTTACAAACAGGCATGTCTGAAAGACGGTTGTACGCCAGGTACATATCAATCAAATCGGTAGAAACCGCCTTGTATGACCGCGGGTGCAGGCAGACAGGCAGACATACTGTGCAGGCAGACAGGCAGACAGGCAGGTGTACTGCGCAGGCAGACAGGCAGACAGGCAGACAGGCAGATGTACTGTGGAGGCAGACAGGCAGGCGTACTGTGGAGGCAGACAAGCAGACGTACTGTGTTGTAGACACGAGACAAATCGGTAGTCATCAGACAAATCAGTACAGACACAGTCACATCTGACAAGCACAAAGATACTCGTAGTAATGAGGCGATTCAATCGAAACTACTGGCATGTCTAAGCGGGAAACCACATCGGCACTCAGACAAGTATAAAGTCAGACAAATGACAAATGTCTGCTAGACATACAGTATGTCAGACTTACCAAACTAGGCGAGAGCGTGCCAACTGGAAAAGCAACCTTCAGGAATATCTTGTACCCGATGGGATGAGTGCCCACCCAGACATCACCCGAATCTGGGTCCACGTTGAGGTTGTCCACCAGAGCGCCAAGGTAGCGCGAGGAGACGTGCTCAAGCTGGCCCGGACGTGAGATCCTGAAGGTCGAAACCTGCTTAGCGCTGCTTTCAGCTACGTACAAGAACCTACACAAAAACGACCGATATTTCATCAGTCATAAATTTCACATTCGTCTCCCTTCACACTGAATTGCAATTTAATCGGTCATTCGAAAAGACAAAACAGCTTTTGTATTTCTAACCGATGGTCTGGGGAAATGGCAATGCCATTGGGTCGTCGCAGTTGCCGCATGGCAACATGTCCAGCCTTTCCGTCAAAGTAGACGACATTGTTAATCGGCAGGAAGGTGAAGTACTCTAGACGACGGATCCAGTTGTTGCGGAAGATGTAGTCGTTGGTGGTGTAGAACGTATCGAGTCCCGTCATTACCAGATCGTTGAGTCTGCGCAAGAAGAAAAACACGCAAAGATTACAATTTAAACCGTAACTTCTTACCGGGCGAGACGGAAAAATGGGCGGCATAATGAGAGCAGAGACGAAGAGCGCTGCACTTACGAGGTGAAGCTGGCATCCTTAATTGAGCGAACATGTGTCAGCGTTCCCGCGGGAATGTTCCAGAGAAATTTCTCCACACTCTCCTCCGAGCCGGCCTCGTCGATGGCGTGCTGAATCACGTACACGAAGGTTTCTCCTGTCGAACCGAGACTTCCGCTTACAGAATTCCGCTTACAAAGTTCCGCTAACCATTTGCATTTTAAATAATCAAGTCAAATTAAAGTTTACTATAATCGTATTGGTGAACATACTCTCTGATCTGCTGAAAGAAATTATTTTCTTGGTCTTCCAGCTTTCAATATCGAGAACACGCGTTTTGGCTCATCTCTGCTAGACCGTTTCGGCCATGTTAGACCTTTCATACTGAGATGTGATTCTCCAGACAGTTATAGACTTTATTGTAAAAAAGGATCAATTCAAGGTGCATCCGCAAAATAGCGCTGTTAATGCGGTTTAATTTGGTCGACAGAAGGACATTCAGTCACACAGACAAACAGATGGCACGAATAGTGCAGAGAAAAGCGTCCATCCTTCTCCCTCGAGGCAGTGAAAAGAAACATATGCCGCAAATGTCTACGTTCGTTTACCTAATCTGGATTAAGGAAAAGAGGGACGCTTAACGCCCGGAAAGATATGGATCAACCAGGCTGACACGATCTAGCGTAATGACGCCCTGCCAGTTCTTCATTTTTCTCTTGTTCTAATCGGAACGAAAAGTCTTTTCGCACGTGCCTATTTAACCGAGGTCTCGTGAATAATCGACGACGGTCGCGCATGGCGCCCTCAATTGAATTCAGTCAATGCGCGACAACGTTTTTCAGCAAGGCTTGAGGAAATCGCTTTTGGGATTTTTTCCGCTCAAAATGCATTCTGTTTTCGCCTCGCTCCTGCTTTTCGCCTCGCTCCTGCTTTTCGTCCTGGAGGTTCTTATACCGGTTCCTGTTGCGTCAATCATTATTCGGAATAAGATGACCGAAAAAATTAGCTTGCCAAACCACAATCAGGAATCCGGATTGGCTAAATGGGTGGCTTTGCCGAAAGTGGAATTGCACTGTCACCTGGAAGGGACCTTGCGTTTCTCTACCATCCTACAGGTTTGTATGCCCGTAGTTATGGTATTGTTGAAAAATGTTAAACTTTGCTTTGCAGGAAGCCAAGCGACACAAAATACAACTCCCATCGAACGACGAAGCGGAATTGCGAAAGTACTTTCTCGTTGAGGAAAAGGTTGACAGCTTGGCTAAATTCCTGCAGATAGTGGACCGTCAGCTGGTAATAATATCAAGGGGTGAGAAGGACTGAGGAGTTCCTGCAATCCAGCTACTAATACCGCAAATTTTGTTTAGATTATCGTGCAGGACTTTCAGACAATTGTGCGGATGGCCAGGGAAGCTGTGATTGATCGATGCATGGATGGGATAAAGTACATACTGTGCCTGCCTGCCTGTGTACCTGTCTGTGTGTCTGTCTGTGAGTCTGTGTGTGTGTGTGTGTCTGTCTGTGTCTGTGTCTGTGTCTGTGTCTGTGTGTGTGTCTGTTTGTCTGTGTGTGTGTGTGTGTGTGTGTGTGTGTGTCTGTGTGTCTGTCTGTGCGTCTGTGTGTCTGACGGTCTGTGTGTCTGTGTGTCTGTCTGTCTGTGTGCCTGCCTGATTTCCTGCTTACCCGCCTGGTTCTCTGTGCGTGTGTCTCTCAGTCTATTTTTCTGGTTGATGTCTCTCTATCTGCCTGTAATTTTTCTCACTGCCTGACTGTGATCTGCCTTATTTGCTTAAACTACCAGTGCTCTGTCTCTGCGATTTCTAGCTGTTGCTTCTTTCTTCTGTCGACCTGTTTTTACTCAACTGATGATATTTTCGTTCTCTTAGAGTGGTTGAGCTACGATACTCCCCTACAGGTCTGCAATCTGCGATGAAGAGCTCCAAGATTGCTGTTACGCTAGCAGAAATTCATGACGCAGTTCAATCGGGTATCAATGAAGGGGCCAAGCTCTGCCAGGCGGATGGCGTTCCCATCTACGTTGGTCTTCTTTGTACCGGTATACTGGCAAAAGGCCAAACTGACATGAACAATACGGCAGAGTTCCTGTTGGCTAACAGGTAAGCGCTAGCATCCGATGAACCTCCGTTTTTGCCTCCGTTATAATAAGTTTCAACCCAGAGGCGACTTTATCGGCTTCGATGTTGCTGGAGCGGAAGAGAAGTTGTTGGATTATAAGGACATCTTCGATCGTGTCCACGAAGCCGGTATCAAGATCACTATCCATGCCGGAGAACTGCGAACACCTCAGAGTGTCGCCAATATCCGGGACGCCATTAAATCTCTACATGCAAGTATGCTCGAGAACTAATGGACATGGTGCCCCTTAATACGGACTGGAACTGCGAAACGATACCCTGACGGTAGTGTGTTCCATTCAGGTCGGATCGGTCACGGTGTGAATGCAATCCGCGACCCTGAGGTTTACCAGCTCGTAAAAGATTCCTCCACCCATTTAGAGCTTTGCCCAATCAGCAATGTCAGGACCAACGCCGTAGACGACATTAAAACGCACCCCATAAAAAAGTACCTGGATGACTCATTCAACATTTCTATTAGCTCGGATGATCCTGCTGCGATGGACATAACCCTCAGTTGTAAGCGTTGAGATATATAATATAGTCAAAGAAACAAACAGGCATACAGACATACTGAACAACATCCAGGCAAGCAGACAAGCATATATAAACAGATAGGCATACAGTCAGTCAGATAGGTTTACATATAGACAGATAGATGGACAGACAGACAGACAGACACACAGGCAGGCAGAGAGACAGACAGAGAGACAGACACACACACAAAGGCAAACAGATAAACAAATAAACAGACAGATAGACAGGTAGATAGACAGACAGGGAGACAGGCAGAGAGAAAAACAGACAAACAGATGCATATGCCAGTGTGCGTAAACTAAAAAGTTTCTTCGTTAGACCAATACGGTGTGCTGCACCGGACCTTCAATTTCGGACTACCGGACTTTTTCCGTATGAACCGCGACGCATTGAGTGTCTCGTTCATCCCGATGCATTTAAAGAAACCCTTATTGGAGCAGTATTTTTCGATTGAGGCCGAGCGACGATTTTCAGCGAAGCATGAGGAGTCTGGACAATGGGCAGCTGCATGAAGGCAACACCTAATTCACTCTGCTTTACAGTACGTTTGCTTACTCTACCTGTTTCGGTCCATAAGCTGATGCCGTGCGGGTTGAGATTCCCCTGGAGAGCGAAATATTCTTTGTGCGGTGTATCTTCATTTTTAAATGATCAGTCAGACGCATGTACATAAACATAAACCACTGACCTTGAAACCCAACAGCTGTAGTTCTTTCGCTGGCTCCGCCGACTGGTTAAAGTTAAAGGACATTAGTCGTCCCTTGACGTGACTCAAGACTGGGTTCCGCATGTAATTTAGACCCTAAAAAAATCACGAGAGATAACTACACGCAAATACATCTAAGTAATCAGTGTTCTACTTGACCAGCAGACGCTCTCTATCTGTATGTCTCTGTCTGTCTCTCTGTATGTCTGTGTCTGTCTTTCTGTATGTCCATGTCTATGTCTCTTTATCAGTCGGTTACCGATGAAAAGATGGCCATCCCGTTTGGCAGGACTTCGACATCTTCTGATCCTTGCTCTGCAAGTAGAAAACCCATACCACAGGCATCGTACAAAGCGCTTTACCTGTACTGGCAAGAACTACGGCAATGTACCTCCAATTTCTGGTGCATAAACTCCGGCAACTTCGTGGCATATTCCCGGCTGTTGGTTGTAGATAACTTTGTGGATATCGGCAAACTTTCTAAACTCATCAGGAAATAACACAATACAGTAGCATAAGATTTTCAAATGGCTGCTGCGTATTCAGGCATTCAAAGAATTACGCGATAAATGACATGGATGTCGTTTTCAAGACGGTGAACTTACATGAATTCGTTAGCGTACCACAGGCCGAATGCGAAGAATATTCCAAAAGCTGCGAGGCGTAGCATTTTCCTTTGCAAGCTGTTAGAAACGTTTAGCGCAAACTTGAAAAGCACCCGTTAATATTGATATTAATTTAAATCTAGCACGAAATATAGCGACAGTTTTCCGCATCCGAGTATCAGCAATGCATTTTGCACATGTCCCGGTGCGTGTGTCTGTGTCTCACAGTTGATCCACATCCACAGTTGATCCCACAGTTGATACTACCGCACTCGGTAGTAGAAGACGAGATAGTAGGAAGTAGTAAATGCGATGAAACAGCTGATTACAAAAAGCCTCGAGGGTCGAGGGCACAGCAGATACAGTCACTGTAGAGAGCCAATCAACTCAATGGCAACGCCCTAGGCACGAAGCAGCAACCAGAGGCACATCGAGTGCATTTTACATGAGTAATAAGATTTAACTAAATCTTGAAACACGGTTGAAGACCATTTTGCTCATCACAAAGTCTTAGAAAAGATATCAACCTAAAAAAGGTTCACTCGAGTGTCAGAGTTTCAACGCGGCGTTAAAGCTCAGCAGTTGACAATGCAAAAGCTTGTTGTCCGTCGTTCCCAACAAAATCGCTCGCTTATAAGGCACCACTACGGAGGCCCCACTCAGCACAGATCCATCGTCGGAATAGATTTCCGCCGATCCCGCGAACTTGCCATCCTTGACACCAATGCGGAGAGCCTGTGAGAACAAAACGGCGATTTACAGGTGAACATTCATCAAGAGAAGTAGTGTGGGATGCTTCTGCAATCGCACCTGACTGGGAATCTGGTTAGCAAACCCCAACCAGTTAGCGTATCCCGCGAGACCGGAAGGGAAGGCACCGACCCACAAATCACCGGTCTCGGGATCGACATCCACGCTGTTCGGCAGCGAGCCGAGATACTTTGTGTCAATGGGTTCCAACTTGAGGGACGAGACGATCCGGAAGGAACTGATGCGTTTCTTTGTCAATTCAGACAGGTACAGAAACCTTGAACCCAAGCGCAGACGTTTCGATATAGTAATGCACCGTTTTTGGCACTTGAGTTTGAATGATGGCTGGCATGTTGGGAAGCTTACTTCTTGTCAGGTGATACGTTAATTCCATTGGATCCGTAACGACCATTCAGCACAACCGTTCCCTGCTTCCCATCTGCAAAGGGAAGCGGTTAGTTTGAGCGTCTGTGGTCGGTGGCACCACAGACGCCGATCCCGCGTGATGAAGACAAATCAGAAAAGCAGAAGTCATACCGAAATAAACGACGTTCTGCAGCGGCACCATAAAGAAGATCATCTCCAGTTCCCGCAGAAGTTTGCTCTGCATGGTGAACGAGTTTGTGGTGTAGAATTTGTCCTTGCCAACCACGACCAGATCGTTCAGCCTAAAATTAAGTGAGGAACTAGAGAATCAGTTTTTGTAATTCGATGCCCAGGACTTCCTACCCGAGGAATTCAGAGTCACGGAACGACTTCTCCCAAGTAAGGCCCTGCCCGTCGGCATTCAGTAAAAACCGCTCAATGGTGTCCGACGGCGGTGACTGCGTGTTGGGTGCATGGTTCACCACGTAAACGTAGGTCTGGCCTGTGATGAGAAACGAGGGTGGGGGGGGGAGAATCACAGAGCGTCAAGTCAGTGGCCAATTGATCCCATTTCATGGCAGTTTATTTGGAATACTAAATCACTTACCGGATTCCGTGTAGACGCTGATGCCGTGCGGATTCAATGCGCCCTGTAAAACAGTGGAACATAATCGTGGCATTATGACCTGTTTATTAAGTACTTCAATGAAGCGGCCAACTTGATCCAGTTGTGATGAGTGATCCAACATTAAAAGCGATTCGTAACAGATTCTGAGATTGGTTTGGAGACTGTCTATCAAGAAGCACTGAATCGTTGCGTACCTTGAAACCAGTCAGTTTGAGCAGCTTCGCCGCCTCCTGCGGGGTGGAGAAGTCAAACGTCATCAATGCCGGGTTTCCCTGTGATCCGGTACGTGTTCGGCCCTGTAATCGATGAATCAGTTTTAGTAAGCGCCGATTCAATTCCAGCAGGCATGACGGTTGGGCAGGGTATGAGGGAAGGGTCCTGGAATGGGCCACTTGACTTTCCCGTACCCTGGAATGGGCCACCCTGGAATGGGCCACCCTAGAATGGGCCACCCTAGAATGGGCCACCCTGAAATAGGCCACCCTGGAATGGGCCACCCTGGAATGGGCCACCCTGGAATAGGCCACCCTGGAATGGGCCACCCTGGAATGGGCCACCCTGGAATAGGCCACCCTGAAATGGGCCACCCTGGAATGGGCCACCCTGAAATGGGCCACCCTGAAATGGGCCACCCTGGAATGGGCCACCCTGGAATGACAACTTCCAGACAGGTTTTAGGTGACACCAAGATCTTAAACGACAGAGAATAATCGATAACCCCGGTGGAACGCGTATCAGATATGAAGAAAAGTTGTGAGAACATGTTTAAAAAACGAAATAATTAGACGATTAGAAAAAGCTCACTATAGAGGGCGCCGACTACGCAGTGACTGATCTGTTTTCTATAAATTTGTGACAGAGCGCCCCCTGCCGCCCGGTGGCCCATTCCAGAACCCTTCCCTCATACGCGACGAAACCATACCGTAGAAAGGATGGCTACACCCGAAGGGAGCACCGCAATGTCCTCCGCACCGTGTTCTAATTGAAATTGAAAAATAACACCCATGAAAACCAACTTTGAAACAACCAATTGAGTAAGGGACAAATCAATGAATGGACCAAATATTCAACCAATCGAATGTGTATTTCGAAAACAAATCAATCAATCGAGAGATCACTCAAAAATGCAGGCAATCTGCCAGTACGGACCGTTAAGCCAATCAATTCAACAATCAATCGAAAAATCAGGGCTGTATTTCGATGAGAACCGGAGAAAACCTACCAACTCCCTTGACGAATTTACATGGTCCCGGAACATTCGTGTGAATCACCTTGTTGACGTCCAAAAATTCTCTGCAACCCATAAAATGAGGGACGGTTGAGAGTTGTTGCCACGTCTACAAATACTGTGCATGCCTGGAGGATGTTTTCACATTTTTTTTCCCAGGTT
>LRSR01000058.1:0-11075 GCA_001579985.1 Hypsibius dujardini
GTCTGTCTGTCTGTCTGTTTGTCTGTCTGTCTGTGTGTCTGTGTGTCTGTCTGTTTTTTTGTCTGCTTTCCTGTACGACCACTGCTGTCGACCTTGGAAGGTCCGAGGAAGATACAGGCGCTTAGTGGCTGTTGACTAAGTGCGACCCCATACGTGCTAAAGACGGAATAAAAAAGCTCAGACGGCTTCTGTCAACGACATGACCTAAAATGAGCCCGTCAGTGCAGACGGGGTAAACGGCCCTCGTATTTCACACAGCATGCGTCTAGTGAGCTAAGAACATTAGTCGGGTAAATGCCCGAAAACAATAGTGGAAGGAACCCGGGTCTCTTGGTTCGATAGATCCTATAACTTTGGCGTTGATTTGTTGTTTCCGGTCGATTAGGCGTGGTGCATCAACATGTTTTGATTTTGTTTTCGAACGTCATCCTCCGTTCTATACCGCGATTGCCTAGTATGTAGGTCCACGTGTAGGTCCCGATAGAACTTGTGCTGTCATATGTGGACGTCGAAAATGGTTTTCGGCAACAATGCCGGAGTAATTGGGATCAAGCGCGGATTGTTCCGTCCGGCCGTCATCCACAGTCGACCGACCGTCCGACCGTCCGACCCACCGACCGACCGACCCACCCACCGACCGACCGATCCACCGACCGACCGTCCGACCCACCGACCGACCAACCGTCCGACCGACCGACCGTCCGCGGGTCTACCGCATTGCGTTCCAATGCGTTCCATTCTTCCACTCCCGGTAGACGTCTGAAACTTCAACTCTTTTGCCGACCGTTATATGCGAATGGAACTTTTCGTGTGGCCGTTGATGGTGCCGCCGTCGAAGACGGTCCTCCGTGGATGGTTGAGCATGAGCAAGTCAGTCATTCCACGGCGTTGAGCGTGTAACTACAATCCGTGTGCGTTTGCAATTCACTTTCTAACTTGCCCATCAGTCTGTCTGTTCCGTTGCCTTACTTTTAGGAGTACAACGCTGTCACTTGCCAATGTCAGCGGAGAAATGCCCAGGCAGTTAGACATCATCGTTGGGAGTTAACAGGAACACACCATAAATGCAACTTTCAGAGAGACCTATGGAAAAACGTAATCGCTGCTAGACTCCCAGGCATGTCCACACCTACTCACTTGGGGAAGTTTTCAACGGTCAAATTCAGAACCGTTCCAAAATATTTCTTTTATTTATACCTGATTTCGAGATGAATATTAACATTTATTTCGCCGGTCAAATTAAATGCCGTTTTTTTCGGTGAAATATCAAAGTTGGCAAGTGTCTCAATAGACTTGCTGCTGTGTACCGTCAATTGATTGCTTGATTGAAAGTCATGTGTTCTTCAATCGGTTGATTGTTGATTGGCTAACTGACACCGAAAAAAAGTTCTTCTGGTTTGACTGGCAAAATCAATGTTTAAATTCATTTCTAAATTATGTCTAATAAAAAAACATATTTTGAAACGGTTCTGAATTCGATCGTTGAAAACTTTTCCAAGTCAGGGAACGAGGGATGGTTTACCGGAGGATGCAACGTTGCCGGACTGAACTTTCCCACTGATCGGCCTAATGTTAGTTGTTTGTCTGAAAGCTTGGCCGGTTTTTTTATCGTTTCTCTTTTATTAAACGTACTATTTATGGCGTACTCGAAAGTGCAGAGAAAGAAACAAATCAACTGAATTAAATTAATTAATGAACAGAATTTGCGGAGGCTGCAACTGTGGGCTGGGCTCTTGCCGCTCCATTGGTGTTCTTAATCCAGGGGTAGCTCTCCGGGCAGGGTTCGCATGTCCTTATGTAGCGCATACCGCCGCGGAAGAACGTCGGGCAGACGTTGGGTTTTGAGCACTGAGGTGGCCGCTCGAGGTTCGCGCAGTTCCACGGTTCGAACTGATTAATGACCGACAACGGCGTCGGATTTTGGATCCACTGAAACAAATTGGGTGAAAACCCGATGCGCGGTTCGTGTAAATCGAAACCTTCCATACCTGAAGAGCTTGCGATGTTGTCACCACCCAGACGTCCGGCATGGCCAAAATGGTATCCAAAAATTTCTTGAACCCCTCCATGTGGTAGTTGTGGATGAACCACGCCGAGTGGTAGTACATCCCGAAGGGCGCGCGATTGGTCTCATAATGCCGCTTGAAGTTGTTCATCAACAACTGGTAGACCTCATCGGTGTCGCCGGGATTGTGGCAGGCGTCTGCCATGGCGCACCGGTAACCGAGGAGGTCCTCCCAATGCACCAGCGGCACCTCCCACAGACCGGGATACGACTTGGTGGGGCACGGCGGAATCCAGCACTTGTGAGGGAGCGCATAGTCCAGGGTATAGGGCCACATTGGGGGGTTGTTTTCCGCTACACTCATTGAACTGTCGTACAGAAATCCTGCAACGCAATTCCAACAGAGAATGTTAAAAGACATTCTGATGTGAAGACAAAAGTATCCTTGTATTTTAATTTAAATATTTTCATTAATTTAGAATTATGTTTTATATTGTGATTTTATAATTTAATTAATTAATTAAATTTTGAGGTTGAGCGAAATTCGCATGTTTCAATTTAACCACGACGTTGGGTCGGTACCTTTCTCCCACAGCATCTCAAACTGGCTGTTCCCACCGGTCTGCAGATACGGCGCCCGCATGCCCTTCACATCCTGCGGCTTGACATTGGCGAATCGATTCAGAATCTCCCGCTGCCCGGCAATCTCGTCCGCCCAGTCGTCCTTGGTGAAGTTCTTCCCCGGCAGCGTGTGACTGATCGAATGCGACCCGATCTCATGCCCGTCGCTGTACAGGTTCTGCGCGAGAAAGTACTCACTCCACTCGTGACTGACGTAGAAGGTCCCGCGAATCGGACAGCCATTAGGGTTGCGCCGGCCCTCGTTGAAGATGGACGCGTACAGCTGGTAGTTCTGATTGGTGACGGCGTCGTCGAACGTGATCATCACCACTTGCGGCGTCTCCCCCACCGGGATCGATCCCGGGATCTCCGAGCCGCCGCACCAGCAGTCCGGCAGCTTGCAGGCCTTTCGGTCGCACGTCTCGCCGGGTTTCCCGAAGCGCTCGTAGTCGTTCGGGTTCCGTCCCAACTGCTTCAGCTGCTGCTCCTGGTACAAGGCCGCCGCCGAGGGCGTGACGCTGGTCCCATTCGGAAGGGTCTCCGCCAGCCACCACGGGAGTTTGGCGGTACTGCTCGACGGTCCCGCCATCGAGGACTGGGTCGTTCGGTCGCCGCCCTGGTACGGCGCATCCGTGACGGAATCAGCCCCGCCGCCGAACGAGGACAACGACTGGGTGGACCGACCGTCGCTGTGTTGGTTCTGCAGAACCCTAGTCTGTGGTACCAGAGCGCCCCCTGTGGAACCAGTCCGCTGGATGTCAGTGCGGAAGACGTTGAGAGGCATGATCGAATTCTGGTTACTACTACCTTGCATCCAGAAGGGGACGGACGAGGTGGTGCGGGCGGACTCACGCTGCGAACCGAGTGCCGGCACGCGGGTGGAGAAGGTTAACTGTACCCCGCCGTCCATCGGTTGTTGGTCGGCGGCGAAGTTGGGCGGTTGTTGCGGTAAAAACGGGCTTTGTCGGAGGTTGGGGAACTCTGGCCCGCCCTGTTCGTTCCGGTCGAAGAAAGCGACCTGACCGCCGTTCATCCTTTCGCTCGGTCGGATGATTCCAGCTTGGTTTAGGCTGCCCTGATCGGCCGAGAAGCGGTCCTGTCCGAATCCCATCAATCCCGCGTTGAACTGATCGTTCGCGTTGGCGCTGGCCAATCTGGACAACTGACTGACCCGTTCGCGGGCGATCAGCTGGAGCTGTTCTTGCGTGAGATGCTGCGGAGAAGTTGGGATGAAGCCGGGTGGGAAGTCTGCCGCCAGCGGCGGACGCTCTTGCCGGGGTGGAAGCGGGAAGGGAAGTTGTCCGAACGGATTGCGCGGTTGATTCTCTGGAGCAGACAGTGGGAAGCGACTTCCGAAATCCGGTCGGCGAGCCGGAACCGTGGGAAACCCATCCGGTCGGAGTTCTTGGCCTTGTCGGTTCGGTGAACTGGTTAGAAAGTCCTGTCGAGTCGGGGGTGAATCGCCGCCGAACTCCGGCCTCCCTCCGGCCGAGGGCGGGGAACCGTTCTGTCCGCCGAAGCTGTTGGGACGCCGTTCGACGTCTTGCTGTTTGTTGGCTGGGCTGGAGCTGCCGCCGCGTTTCGGGGCATTGGTGGTTTGGAGGTCGAAACGATCCGCACCAAAGGCACCACCGCCGCCGCGGAAGGCACCACCGTCGCCACCACCGCCGCCACGGAAGGCACCACCGTCGCCACCACTGCCGCCACGGAAGGCACCACCGTCGCCACCACCGCCGCCGCGGAAGGCACCACCGTCGCCGCCGCTGAAGAGGTCTTGACCTGGCGGGCTGCCAAACGGGTTTTGCTGTTGAGGAAGTTCATCTTGAGCGAACGGCGGTTGACCGGCGGGCTGTCGCGGCGGTGGCCGGCCGAAGTCGGGGAAAACGGGTAGGTTCGGCGGGGGACGTTGTGCGACCGGTCCGTCGTTGGCCTGATTCGCACCGGTGGGACGTTGAAAGCCCGCAAACATGTCTAGACTGTCGGGACGGGGTTGCTGATTCCGACTCGGGGCAAACTGGTCGGAACCGGAACCCGACGGACCTCTGGAAAGAAATGCGTCCGGGATCGATGGAATGAAATCCGGTGAAGGGCGACCTTGCTTGGACGGTGCGCGTGTTGGCTTTGCCTAGAGCACGAATATATCGTACAATTATATTTATTTAGTACTTATTTACTTAATTACTTATTACTTCGTTTAATTACTCATTAATTTATAATATTTCTTAATTACTTATTATTTCATAACATTACAACGAACTAATTGCGCACGATCTGACGAAGGTGAATCACTTGAAGGTGGACATTTTTTTATGTCTATATATTTTTAAGTGTTGCTAAATGTTAGGCGATGCGCTTACGTCGGCGCCGAAATCTGGCCGTGCAAAGGGGAACCCTGAGAAATCCGGCCGCGTAGCCGATTGATCGCGACCAAAGGGATCGGGTCCCGGTCTCGACGGTTGGTCATTTCCCAGGTTGAACGAGTCCCGGCTCAGTGCATCGGAATTGGAGCTGATCTGTGACGTCACGTCTGGCCGATCCTGTCGCTGGTCAGTTCCGGCTTTATTGGACGGTCGGCTGTCGGGCACCCGATCCGCGGCCGACGGCCTCGGTTGTTGGCCTGACGGACTGGGTGAGTTGGAAAAGCTGAGAAAGTCTTGCTGCGGGAGGAAACTGTTCGGAAACTGAATATCCGGTTGCGGGGGCTGTTGCGGTCGCGGCGTCGGACTCGGACGTTGCTTGACGGGCCAGGTGTCGTTGTTCTGCCCGCTGGGCTGCCAAGGGTTCCACCACGGTCGGCGAGTCGTGGGGAGCTGGTCGACGGGGAAGCTCGGTCCCATGGGGAAGGAGGCTAAGGAGTGCTGCGGGGCTGGTAGGAACTCACTGCTGGAATTGGGTCGAGACCGTTCGACAACGGGAGTGTCGGCTTGGATGTTGAAGGTGGACTGCTGCTGCAGCGCCTGTGGTTGTCTTTGCGGGGGTGATGCTTGCTGTGGGGCTTGCTGCTGTGACGGTCGATTGCCCCCCGAGAACGACGGGGGAGAATCCTCGCCTTGCAGCCACCACGGAATGGTTGCCCGGGTCGGGCCTTCGGTGGTCGTACCAGGTATGGCGAAAAATCCGGCTACACCGGAAACACAACAAAAAATTACAAAATTAAAAATTACCTCGATATATTTTTATTTATAATTTACTTATCATTTAAAGATGTGTGAATAATTTAATTTAATTTGATTTACTCGTAATTTAGTCGATCTATCTAATGTTTTTATTGGGATTTATTTTATTTTAAATTTAATTGTTAATGTAGAACTCCGTGCGGTGCTCCACTTACCGCCTTTTCCGGGGCATTCGGTGTTCTTGGGCCAGTCGCACAGTCCCAGCTGAGGGTTGTAGAAGAGCCCCTTTGAGCACTCCTGCACCACGGGCAGTCCGAACACGCAGACAAAGAACCGCGAGCAGTTGGCATGGTCACCGTAATGCCCGAACGTCTCCTCGCAGATGAAGTCTGCCGGCGGCACGAGATGCTTCGGGAGCGGCGTCGGCGAAGGATGGTCGGAGGACGCTTGACTGGGACCGGAGCCGCCGTGGAAGCCCGCGTCGGAGCCCTGCTGCGGCGGTATGAAGCTCTGACTGAAAGCGCTGTCCGTCTGCTGGCCGGTATTCTGTTGAGTTAATCCGAAACTGTCGGAGAAGCGCGCGGTCGGACCTTGAAACTGATCCTGCTGCGAGGTGGGATTTGGGATGAAAAACTGTGCTGCAAACAAAAGAACTTTTGAATTACGACAAACTTACCTCACTTTAAATTAAATTTGAAAATGAAAATAAAAATGAAAATAAAAATGAAAATGAAAAAGTGACTCAAATTAAATAAGCCCGCTCGAACTTTTTACGGCCTCTAACTTTTCCAAGTTTTTTTTGCATTAACGCAATACCTTCCCCCTTGCATTAAAATCCCAGAGGTATTTTTTTACAACGTACGAAATTCTTGTCCTGAACTTTCCATCAGTTCTTTTTGCAATACCTCAGCGCGAAATAAGTTTTGTGTCCTACCCGACCGGCTTACCGTTTACTGAATCTACTATCCATAAGGTTGATAAAATACCAAATAATCCGGCCGATAATGGAAGCCACCTAAACAGCGGCGGTAAATCTGGAACCATCGCTGATGTGAATCACAGTGTGGCGAATGGGCGAAATTCGGCTCCGCCGGGACTTAATTTCCAACTTGTGTTGGACCCTCTCAGAGTGCCCCGACCGGTGGCATTTCAGTATGGCCCATTGAGTAACGCGCGTGGGTTGTCCGAACGACTGCTGCAACCGATCTGAGATCTGCGTCCGGCGTGTGCGTATATCGCGCCGGCAGTCGTCGTGAGATGAAAGACGATCCAAACGGGAGTGCAATGGCTCGCCACTTTTCGCCCGCGATTATCACCTCGAGTCTCGAGAAAAAGTTTCGGTCTGGGTTATAGCGGTGGGAGCACAGACACACACGCGCAAAAAAACAGCGGAGACCCAGTGTGTGTGTGTGTGTCTGTGTCTGTGTCTGTGTCTGTGTGTGTGAGTGTGTGTGTGAGTGAGTGAGTGTGTCTGTGTCTGTGTCTGTGTCTGTGTCTGTCTGTGTCTGTGTGTGTCTGTGTGTGGAGGGTGAGTGTGTGTGTGTCTGTGTGTGTCTGTGTGTGTGTGTTGTTGTCGGTGTGATCGAACGATGAAGAGCGAACCGCCACACATGCACACCGGAGGACCACTCAAAGACAGATTACTCTCTCCGGTGGCATTGTCCATGGACGGAGGAGTTGGATCGTCGTGGCGGGAGCCCTTCACACTTGAGATGTGGAGGAGAGATCGCTCTCTCGCTCTCTCTGTCTCCCTCTCTGCCTCTGTCTGTCTCGCACTCTGCAGAGACCCTAACAAACTTGGGTGTGCCGTGTGGCTGTTGTCGTTGTCGTCGTCGTCGTCGTTGTCTACCTCTCCCCGCGTGTGGTGTGTGATGAGCGTAATTAGAAAGTCAACCTTACTCTTTTGCGATCTCTAAATAAATTTTGTGTTGATGGGTAAACAAGCGTTATGCATTATAACGATGACGATGCTTATGTGCCGCGCGCTACTTGTGTCCGTCAGTCTCAAGGTATCCTACTGTCCGCGGAGTCCGTCCGTATCGGCACTTGGCGGTGTGTGGACGACACGAGTAAATAAAGACCAGTAACATTCACACTGAGGAAGCTCTTTCGCAGTGCTTCACGTGAAATACCAGTTCCCATAACCTAAAATTGTACGCGCATAATTAATTATTCGACTTGCTCTATAAGAAAGACTTTTAATCGCGCTCCTGCCAGGGATTGCAGAATATTTTTTATCATACAGGTACACTCACTAATCAGTATCAGATTATGATGCTCATTATAAATAATATATATATATATAAATAAATAATAGCAAGGGTAAGATTCGCTCGACCAATTGTCAGGCAAGCGATGAATAAGAGCGGCACTTGCGGAAGAATGGCTTTGTTTCATGTCAAGTATCATCATAAACGTATAATTTGTCAAGAATTTGCAAGGGTGTCGCTCGGTTACACTCTTACGTATTTATGGAATAATCCAAAATAACTGAAGCGTTTCTCAAGCTCAAGGTTGGGGCGATTTTGAAGCGTCAACTCGGGCCGCGCTGCCGCCCTGGGGTGCGCATGTACACGCAGGACGTCTTGACGCAGACCTTGAAATTATTACATATTTGACAAATAACTCGATGAGCTCATAAAGCACTTGGGCAAACAAGTTGAGTCACCTACACGCCGCGCACTTGTTAGAATACCGCGGTTTAAGTGGGGGGGGGAGGAGCTCACACAAGTGATGAGCGTCATGATCATTCATTGGGATGGTGGCTCCCTCCACTGTCACTGCCTCGCTCAAAAACAGACCCCACAGGCACAGGGTAAAAGAGTCATCCTGTCTCTCACGCATTGGTCAGTCTGTCTGGTGTCTTCGGGAGCTTGAAAAGGGATAAAATGAGAAAAGTAGGTAAAACAATGTCAAAAAGTTGAATGGATGGAGTGAGGAAGGTGCGTGTCGAAAGAGATTGCAAGCAAGTGACGTAAACGATGAAGACCGAAAAACTTCCCCCAAAAAAAGGAGAACACGAAATAATGATTGACGGAAGAAGGGAACTCGCAAAGGCAGACCATACACATATGTATACTAATCTAGTGGATGATGGTCACTTCTGGCATGACCACCGTGGCGGCCGGCCCCGGAGGGAGGCGCGGTACTGGTGCATACGTCCGACCAATCAAGAAAGGGAGCGAAAAGACGCCTCGCGCATCAACATCAATTCGTTACGAATTCCCGTTTAAGTGGCGGAGATCACACAAGTGATGAGCGTCATAACCATTCATTCATTGGGATGGTGGATCCCTGCCGAAATAAAGAACCGACATTGCCAACAAAACAGCATTCCAGAAGACAGTAAACTGTTGATCACTGCCGTGGATCAACACCCTTATCAATTAGAGGCAGTTGTCCTTGAATGTTCTACATGTATAGTTGAGTGACATTTGTTCGGCAAAGTCCCCAAGTGAGGGCGAGGATGGGCCCATGGAAAATGCCGAGTCCCAACTTAGCAAACTAACAGTTTCGTAGATTTGTCTGTTGTTCATATAGACCGTACAGTAATTACCCCTCCGCAGTTCGTTAAATATTAACTGACCAAGCTGCCACCGACAAAGCTCCATTCATTCCTTCATTATCTACGGTTTTCTACTGTAGTGCGTCACCTCGATATCGCAGCATCCATGTGTGTACCATTCTGTGGGAAGAAGACCCAGACCGTGAACTCGCCAAAAAAGGCCTTTTTGCTGGGCCTTCTCTTCGAGTGAAATGCCTGTCAATTATCAAGGCAATTGTAGTACCAAGACATCCGAGAACGATCAAGACAGACCAGTCATTCTCCTTCCAGCCGCCCCAATAGGCAGACCGATACAACCTCACCAGAAGCCAGTCATTGTCCCTTTCCAATGTATCAACACCTTGTAACATCTTGTCGAAGACCTTCCTGGTCGCCATGACATCATCCTCGAGGATTAACGTCAAATGAGTCCGATTTTCCGTCGTTCAAGCCTCGATCCTCATTTCCTTATACTCTTCGTATCAAAATTTCAGAGCCGAACTATAGTTCGATAATGCTGCCTTGTACCAGTTCGAACATGAGTCTATTGGCTTGTTTAAGGGAAGTAATTGAAGCCCCTTCGCCTTGACCAATGCCTGGAAGTCTGAATGGGGTGCCGAATGGGTGTAAAGGACGTGAAGGACATGACACCTTCTCACATAGTACCATGCGTCTACCATTGTGTGTACCATTGTGTACCATTGCGTGTACCATTTGTGTACCATGTATGTACCATGTATGTACCATGCGTCTACCAAGTGTGTACCATGTATGTACCATGCGTGTACCATTGGGTGTACCATTGTGTGTACCATGTATGCACCATGTGTGTACCATGTGTGTACCATTGTGTGTACCATTGGGTACCATGTGTGTACCATGTATGTACCATTGGGTGTACCATTGGGTGTACCGTAACATTTTTTGGCGGGATCTGTTGTTCCGCGCATTGGTTATCACACTAGATGGCAGGTTGCACAGTCATGTGTCGAGTGCACACCTGCACTTGCGTCATTTTCACATAATAAATTTTATGTTATTGTAAAGTTTCTATCATATGCTCCACAGCGAAGCGCTTCAATGAACCTCAAATTTCCTATTGTTATTTCAGATTATGTTTTGAATCATTTGCAGTAAAACACAAACCAATACAGCACAAACCAACAGACACTGCAGTCCGACGTGGCGCTCCGTAGCTGACTGCATGACTCTCATAAGCAATAACGCTGATACAAAACCAAGCCGTAACTCACCCGAATATTCGGAATATTTCGATCCTTTCGGGCACTTTATTTAGTTAATAAGATAAATGCTCATGCGACTGGAGCGCCACCTGTGACGGATATTGGCAAATGAGCGAGACAAAACTGGTCCTTTGAAGTAATACAGAATTACGTATCGGTGAGCTGAAACAATGATGGAACTTGTTACTGTTGTTGCTCGTTCCGCACGGCAGCCAAATGAACAGGCCGGTAGACCTTACCATGCGCCGGACCTTACCATGCGAACAGCCGAGAAGAGTTCGTCGAAAGATACCTCCCGGAAATGCCAATCGCAAGTGTGGCGAGGCAAATCTCTGTCCTCTCTATGCTTTAACAGTAGAATCTCTGAGTTGGTGATTTGCATGGGACGGTAATCGGGTCAGCGCCCTCTCATCCGTCGTCGAGCCAACCAAAATCACTCACACAACCGATAAAAGCACTGCACAGCCACAGCGGACTTCAAAATAGTAACTGCAAAACTTTGAGAGAGGTTATATTACTTACGTTAAATTATATATTTATTTATA
>LRSR01000060.1:0-11402 GCA_001579985.1 Hypsibius dujardini
CTTCTGTATGGCTTTGCACTCGATTGAACGTTCAATTTGATTCACTCTTCTCTGATTGGCCAGCTAAGCCCCGCCTCTCTCGGTATGTTTTAGCTTTAGTTTAAATCAAACAACGCTAAGAATTTAAATTTTCCCTTTTAAATATTTAAAAAAAATTAAAACTGCTGATTTAATTTACTTTTTCAGAACAGGAATACTGACATCAATTTAAACCACTTCCGAAATTATTAAGGCGTTTTTTAATAATCAAGCCGTTTAGCTTAGTTGTAGCTGGAAATATCCGCCAAATTTTTGTATTTGCCACCTATTGAAAAATAATTAGTTTCGTTTAGCGTATTTTAGTAGCCGAAACTGTTTAAGTTTCTATTTAATTGGAAATAGCTGCCAAATTTTAAGTTTTCCTCTCAGTTTTTCAGTAATAAAACTTTATACTTTGTCTCATTTTTAAAAACGTAAAAACTGAACATACAAACGGTAGTTACATTGTATGAGTGTATCTAATAATAATTCATTGAAGGATTACTAGAATTAAGCGGCGATGCAGCTGTAAATGCGGAATGAGTTCGATACTCTGCTAATTTCATGTCTGTCTGTCTGTCTGTCTGTCTGTCTGCTTGTCTGTCTGTCTGTCTGTCTGTCTGTCTGCCTTTTTGTCTGTCTGTCTGTCTACCGCTCGGTCTGTCTGTCTGCCTGTGTGCCTGCCTGCCTGCCTGCTTGCCTGTCTAGGTCTACTTGTCTGCCTGCCTGCGTTTGCAAATACTGCAAGGACAGCCGCTAGTTGCATCCTTCTGGTTCGATGTCGGTGCCGTGCGACTACGACAATTCCACCAGACAGCTGGAATTTCCGGCTTTGAAGGCAATGCACGTAGGAGTCTTCTTTCTACACAGTAATGGTTGAAGCTAATTAAAAGTTGATTATATTTTCGGTCCAAAAGTGCATTGACTTTTCAAAAGGTTAGAAGCTCACTTTTAACGTTTTAAATTTTAATACTTATACATATTTTACTGAGGTGCTTGCATAAAGTTTAATTAATAAAATTCAATCGTGGCTGAACCAGACGCAATAAAACTGACATATAATGTTGCAGTATAATTGGATCACATATAATAAAATGAATTTTTATTACGGACAGACTGACAGGCAAGCAGGCAGAGAGGCAGACAGACAGACAGATAGGCCGACAGAGAGGCAGACAGACAGACAGACAAACATACAGACAGACAGACAGACAGACAGACAGACAGACAGGCAGACAGACAGGCAGACAGGCAGGCAGGCAGACAGACAGACAGACAGACAGACAAACAGACAGGCAGTCAGACAGAAAGACAGACAGACAGACAGACAGTCATACAGACAGACAAACATCCAGACGCAGATAGGCACAGACTGTATATAAAAAATGCCGTATAATTTATCTGCTCCTCTCCTACTGACTGAAGTTATCGAATGCAGGAATGGCAAAAACCCATTTATTGGACTAACTAATTATTTTAGCTATATGACATTTTATAATTTAATTTTTTAAATCTAGTTTTATTTGATTAGCTGATCAGTTTTTCATCTTTTTTCCAGTTGATCCCTCGTCACTATAATTTGTAGTTAAGTTTTTATCAGAAACTAAAATTAAAAAGTGACTTAAAAATACTTAACTTAGACTTAAAAATATTTAATTGAGTTTTTTTGCCGAAGTAAAAAGACAAAAACTAAAAAGTTAGTCATTAGAAATTATTTACTTAATCTCTTTTCCTTTTAACTAAATCTTTAATTTCTTTTACTTTTGTCATCTCTAATCGCTTGGCAAACGGTAAACTCGAAAATCACATTCACAATTTCATCCACTCGGTCCACGCAGCTCTGATTGATTTGGTGTAGTACGCGCAAAGCTTGATTGATTTTGTACTACAAGACATGTAACCTCACCAGATTGGCGAATAAACATCAGATTGATTGGTTGATTGAGTAACTCAAACACCGTTAGGCGTTCAGTTGATTGATTGATCAAACCGGGATAGGCGTATCGTCGATTGATTGGTTGATTGACTGAGTCGAACACTGATAGGCGAATCGTCGATTGATTGGTTGATTGAGTAACCCAAACACTGATAGGCGAACGATTGATTGATTGATCAAACCGGGATAGGCGAATCGTCAATTGATTGGTTGATTGACTGACTCGAACACTGATGGGCGAATCGTCGATTGATTGGTTGATTGAGTAACTCAAACACTGATAGGCGAATAGTCAATTGATTGGTTGATTGATTGGATTGATTACTTCAAAAAAGTAATGAGGGAGGGGGAATTTATAAAGAAAGAGCCTTCACCACGCGATTCATCCCATCCAGAAACATCAACCAAAATACGCATATAGACTGAAAGGCATCTTCGACTCACAACGCGAAGTGAAAGAGAGAAATCTGACTAAAAAAGGATACTACTACTGTATTATATACTCCGCGTTCCGACATGCAAGGGGGAGAAAAGGGGATTTGGACGACGACGGCGACCACGCATCGGCCGAGGGGCAAGCCCTAAAACACGTTTTCCGTTCTGAATATCACAATTGTGGCGACGTGTAACACAACCATGGGGGGTGAGGTCCTTCGTCATAGAACACGACGTGCGGTGTGATGGTGGAAGGAAGGAGATTTGTCGTTCGTTTCTGTGGCCGGTACGTGTGGGATCCGACGTCCGTTCCGTTCATTCACCGGGATGCTCCGGACAGGTTCGGTTCACTCTGAACCAGCAATCGATGCACCTGAAGAGACGGGAGAAACGACAGCCAAACGTCAGTGTGGGACTCAGAGATTGGCAGGCAGGCAGACAGAGAGACAAGCAGGCAGGCAGAGAGACAAAGAGACAGGCAGGCAGGCAGACAGACAGATAGACAGACAGGCAAAGAGACAGACAGGCAGACAGACAGGCAGGCAGACAGACAGACAAAGAGACAGACAGGCAGGCAGGCAGACAGAAAAAGAGACAGGCAGGCAGGCAGACAGACAGACAGACAGGCAAAGAGACAGACAGGCAGATAGACAGGCAGACAGACAGACAGGCAGGCAGACAGACAAGCTCAGGCAATAGATCATCAAGAAGGCACCGTAAAGATGGAAACCGACGACATCGTTTTAACGCAAGCCCAAGACGATCAAAATCCATTAGGAGTAATCAAGACAAGAAAAATTGATCCGTAATACAGCGAGGGAGTGTTTGCATACCGTTTGTGGTAGATACAGAGGCAGGGAAGCCGGGCGATCGTCTGTCCGTGGGCCATGTCGTCAAAACAAATGATACATTCTCCTTTAGGCTCAATCAATACCTCCTCTGCAAAGAAGCGAAAGCAAAGTGAGCAAATATTACAGGAAAATGTGAGCAAAATGGGAGGGACGTATTTGATACGATCATCTCAGTCCCATTCACGGAGGAACTGAAACCATACAGTAGCGCACTCAACATAGAGAAAGGACTTCCAATCAGTCGTGCTATCAATGCTCAATGAATCAGTCAACCAATACCAGGACAGTCATGCTTCACCAAATCATCCATCAAGTCAGTCAGTCAGTCAGTCTGCCTGTCCGTCTGTCTGTGTGTCTGTCTGTCTGTGTGTCTGTCTGTCTGCCTGCCTGTCCGTCTGTCTGTGTGTATGTGTGTCTGCCTGTCCGTCTATCTGTGTGTCTGTTTGTCTGTCTGTCTGTTTTTCAGTGTGTCTGTGTGTCTGTCTGTATGTATGTGTGTCTGCGTCTCTGTCGGTATGTCTGTCTGTCTACTGGCTTAAGACAGCAGTTGATTATAGTCGGTCGGTCAATCAATCGATCCGTACCGTTGTATATTATCCGCGGTTTCGTTAGGCACTCCACCAGATGTAGTTCCACATTGTCTGAAGTGATTTGCTTGTTGCAAACAGGACACTTGATGCCTATAAAAGCGACAAAAGCACAATACGAGTTAGTTGAAATACGATTAAGATTTTCCGGGAACAGAAAAGTCCGACCAAACTTTACGGGGAATTCGCAAGGAGAAAACTCTTTCTGGCGCAGAAACAAAAAATAAATATTTTAAATTCATCCTAAAGCTCATTTATCGCAAAATGTTTTATTTTACAGCCCGGAAAAAAATAATCTCAAATCGCCGCAAAGTCAGAATTGAAATGCGCGTCGGTCTTCAATCAAGCAACTTACCAAGGGCCCACACGCTAAAGTGATCGTGACAAGTCTTCAATCAAGCAACTTACCGATGGCTCACACGCTAAAGTGTTCGTCACAAATCTTCAATCAAGAGATCAATCAACCGAGAATCTCTTCCGTAAGCCACCGATGGAAGGTGGCCTCTCCCGATTTTCTCCGCTCTGGCCAATTCTCGCTGAGACAATCCACGAGGCAAAGACCATCGCTCCGAAATTATATTTCTTCCGTTTTCGGTCAAAAACATTTCGGGCATTACAAACAGAAACGACAGATTTTCAACGGTAAATGCTTGGAATAAAATATTCAGAGCAATTCAGACTGAGTGGTGGGCAAACTGCCCGGGAGCGGGGCTAAGCTGGCCGTTGGAATCGCTTGGTTACAGTCAATGTGAAGCACACCGCACGCGCACAACGGGCAAACTGCCCGGGGGCGGGGCTAAGCTGGCCGTTGGAATCGCTTCGCTACAGTCAATGTAAAGCACACCGCACGCGCACGACGGGCAAAACAGCCCGGGGGCGGGGCTAAGCTGGCCGTTAGAATCGCTTCGCTACAGTCAATGTGAAGCACACCGCACGCGCACGACGGGCAAACAGCCCGGGGGCGGGGCTAAGCTGGCCGTTGGAATCGCTTCGCTACAGTCAATGTGAAGCACACCGCACGCGCACGACGGGCACTTCGCACGGCACATCACGTGCTCCTCCAAGTAGGACTAATTTATCTGTTACGGCCAACAACCAGCGCCTCGATCGATTTTCCGTCTCCCGGTCGGGTTTCGTAATAGGACTCAATTGAGAAACGCGATTTCGATCTGGTGAGATGTAATCTCGCTCTTGCTTCGTGTGAGTGTGTGATCACTTAATCTATCCAAGTCCGAAATTGGGCTAATAAACGCAAGCAAAAAAGTCTAATGGCAATCAATCAATCCATCGATCAATCAATGCATACAATTACCACACGGCATTAACATCAGGTTGCAAGTTAACCAATCAATCAATCAACCGACCACACGGCATCAGCATTGGGTTGCATATTAGTCAATCAATCAACCAACCACATGGCATCAGCATTGGGTTACATGTTCATCAATCAATCAATCAATCACACGGCATACCGCACACTTACCAGCCAACTGGAAGAGCCGCAACGGCAAGGATCCGGGAATCCTCACGACATGTGCGTATTGCGAGTTCTCCGTTTCCGGGGAGCTGTCGTCGCTGTCCGAGCCGGAGAGCGTGGAGCGGTTATGATGCTGCCGGTGGTGGTGGCGTTGTGAGGCTGTCAGGGCCTCCACGGCGGACATACTCCGCAGTCGTCGGACAGCCGCGGCGTCCGCGCTCGTCGCACCGACCCGCGAACCGGAGGAATGTCGCTGCGACGGGCCGGCCGCGCTGCCCGGATGGTGGAATGGCGTGGACGTGCCGCTGGCGGCGCCGTTGGAAGACGCGGCTGTCGTGGTCGAGTTTCCATGTGGAAATGTGTCTGAGCGTGGACGAATCGGCTGTTGCGTGCTCGGTTTCGCACCCATGGTGTGTGATTCAGGCGCGGTCAGATTCGAGATTGGACCTCAGACGCGAGGATGTTTCGTCAGTCGATTCCAACGGAGATCTTGAGCCATGCCTGCGGAAGGAAGGAAGGAAGGAAGGAAGAAGACAATTAGAGACGTCCTCGAGACTTCTTCTCCCAAAACGAGCAACTTCCCTTGCAACATCTTACTTTGATGGTTCGATTCAAATTATAAATACTTTGATAATTTGATTAGAAAACGTCTCGATCACATTCAGGCATGCGCGGGGTGAGAGGAATGAGACGCACACTGAGAGACGCCTTCGAGATTTCTTCCCCAAACAAGCAACTTCCGTTTCCGTTTCCGTTTCTGTCTTCCCCAACAATTTCAAATTTAATGTGTAAAATACTTTTCGAATTTAGTTAGAATGCGTCTGGATCAGACATTTTTGGGGGGAAAACGCGACAAACGTCTTCGAGATTATTTGCTGACGAAAATTTAAATAATCTTTCCGAAACTTCTCCACAAAACGCCCTCACCATCAACTTCCCACTGCGAACAATCCCAATCTCCACCTCTGGTCGACCTGGAAATCAGCAGTAACAATTCCGTTGATGCAGAACTGGAAAGATGAACAATTTTTTGGGAGAGAGCTGTCTTCAGAAGAATCTTCCCATCCGCCTCTCAAAAATCTTCTCGAAAGAACTTTCCCCGGTTGAAGAAGAGACGCTCAATTTAGGACCGTAAAAACGGGGGAGCAATTTGAGGAATCACACTCAGGCATACCTTTTTCTGTGGGGATTTCTATTATTTTTATTATTTTCTCAGGCAAAACGCAGTGACGTCATCATCATCGAAGGGGATTTTCTCAGGCAAAACGCACTGACGTCATCATCGCCAGTGACGTCATCATCATCATGGAAAAGGGATTTTCTCAGGGAAAAACGCAGAAAAAATTCCTCTTCAAAGATCACAAAATGGGGCGAAAGTGCAGCGTGAAAAGAAATGCACGTCCGATGAAGCAGGCGATGAAGGGCGGTATTCCTCCTCTGTGTAGCAGATTATAATTCCTCTGTCGGAAGTGGAAAGGCAAGATGGTCAAACGAGCGAGGATGGCGCAAACGTTTTTCTCGAAAAAGCTTTTTCTCGATTGGAAAGCGATTGCACAGCTGACTGGCGTTACGAAAGTTGCGTTGTGTGCAAGTTGCTAGAGCAGCTGACTGAATGCCGCGGTTGATTGGCTCAATGCCGCGTCAGGAGGCGGAGCTTTACGAAAATCGCATTTTTCATTGGCCGAACGGTTTGTTTACATTTCCGCTTCCAGAATTGGTAGATCTATCATTTTCTTAAAGCAAGTTAGTAAAATTTAAAAAACACATTTTGCCCGAAAAGATTCTGAAGTCCTGATTAGAACACAAGTCGTTCCCTATCCTCCACGTGGTATCAATACACTGAATGTATGCTTAAACCCAATCGATCGCTTGATTGATTGATTACTTAAACCCAATCGATCACTTGATTGATTGATTACTTAAACCCGACTGATCAATTGATTGATTGATTACTTAAACCCAATCGATCACTTGATTGATTGATTACTTAAACCCGATTGATGATTGATTGCTTGATTGATGATTGATTGCTTGATTGAACTCGATTGATTGATTGATTGCTCTATTGATTGATCGATTATCTCGCAAGCACTGAAGCAGTGATAGTACTCATGAATTCATTGATTGATGGTCTTACTGAAGCACGGACGGTCCGTTTCTAAACGAAAGTGAAAGCGGTGAAAATTTCACTCATGACACTGATGCGAGAGTAAAATTCAGATGGAAAGGTCAGTTGTCCGCGGATGATGGAAAAGTCTCTCAATTCGCCGCCGATAACGTCTCTCGAAACGCAATGTGGGATGGATACAAACCACAACAACAACCGAAGGATAAAAGGTAGAAAGAATGTCCAGCTCCCTTCAAGAGGAGTCGCGCTTCACAACTCGCCGTGGATCAGGCGATCGCGATCGTTTCCGTGGCGTCTTCTCGGAGCGATCCTTTGACTCCCGTCGACCGCTGCCGGCGCTTCCCGAACCACCGGCTTGGTCGGCCTGATGGTGACGAGACGATTTGTGCTTCTTGTGGCGGTGCTTCCGTTCGCTCTCCTCCTTCTCCCGGCGCTTGATAGTGCCGGAGCTGTCAGAGGCGCGTCCGCTTTCAGACGAAGAAGAACGGCTTCGTTGATCCTTCTTCACAGTCGGTCTAAAAGACAGAAATCCATCAGGACTCGCCATTCAACTCTCATGCCTAGCCCGCCCGTCTGTCTGTCTGTCTGTCTGTGTGTCTATCTGTATGTCTGTCTGTCAATCTATCTCTCTGTCTGTCTGTCTGTCTGTATGGCTGTCTGTCTGTGTGTCTGGCTGTGTGTCTGGCTGTGTGTCTGGCTGTGTGTCTGGCTGTGTGTCTGTGTCTGTGTGTCTGTGTCTGTGTGTCTATCTGTCTGTCTGTCTGTCTGTCTGTAACTTACTCAGCGCGCGCACTAGCATTGTTCTTCTCCCCCGCGCTTTCCTCCTTCTTCCCCAAACGCTGCCGGTCCTTTTCCCGCTCCAGCAGCTCCGCAAAGTCGTCCGAGGACTTGGCTTTGCCACCCGCTGGCACGCCCTCCCGTTTTCTCTCGCCATTTTGGTGATCGCTTCGTGGACGATCACGATAGCCGGAAGAGGAGCCGCGATCGCCATTCCGCTCGTCACGATCCCGTCGGGGAGAGGGTAGACGGACCGCCGGCGACGGTCTTCTCCGATCGCGTCGATCCGGTGAGCGACGCCGATCGTCACGACGCGAATCGTTCGAACGGTCCGTTCCCCGTCTGGCGCCTCGATCATCCCGCTTTACACTACAGTCAGGAGAGTCGACGACGCGTGGTCGGTCCTCGCGGTCGCGGCGGCGGACCGGCGAGCGAGATCGAGTTCTACGAACAAGGAAAATAACGTGTGAGAATACTTGGTTCTTTAAGAGACGATTTAGAGCAAACGCGGCTACGAAGGTTCGGTCTGAGAGCGCAGCGCTAACACACTCACTGTTCGACACTTCATCAACCGACCTTCTGCGCGTTTCTTTCTCCCCTGCAACCTGCGGAGAATCCCTAGAAAGAAGAGAACGGTCAGCTGAAAATGTCAAAGAAAGCCCCCTTACTGAAAACGGTGCACATGGCGAAAGACAAACGATTGGGAGATTGACACAAGGACGACAGTTGCGGGCAGACAAGATGGACAAAAAGCAAAGACCTGCATGGGTACGGCTAGACAGTCGATAGGCAGGCGGGCAGTCATACCGATAGATGCACAGACATGGAGATAGACAGACAGACTGATAGACAGACGTGCTAGACAGTCGATAGGCAGGCGGGCAGTTATACCGAAAGATGCACAGACATGGAGATAGACAGACAGACTGATAGACAGACGTGCAGACCGACACAGACAGAGACGAAACTATAGACCTCTAATGCTCCGGTGACAACACCAAAAGGGGCAAAAGACCTACCGTTTGCTCGGCTCCGCCCGGACCGATTCCTCCTGCCGGCGTGCAGCCTGCGGGAATCGGTCATTCTGCTGTTGAATCCGGCGTTCTTTGAGTTTCGCATCAAGCACCTTCTGCACCGGCACGGGAACGCGGGGAAACAGCGTTCCGTACCAATCGAGCCGTGAGAGGAGGTGGTGCACTAACTGTCCCATCGGTTGGTTATCTCCCCCACCAGCTTTCGGATCGACCATCTAAAATCCGAGATAAACGCCATGAAAGTTTGCCACAAAAGAAGGTTACTTCACGAGCAATCCCGTGGAAAAGCTGTCTGCCTATCTGCACGCCTGCCTGCATGCCTGTCTGCCTGGCTCCCTATCTGTCTATCTGTCTATCTGTCTGTCTGCCTATCTGCCTATCTCTCTGTCTGTCTGTCTCTCTGTCTCTCTGTCTGCCTCTCTGTCTGTCTGTCTGTCTGTCTGTTTGTCTGTCTGTTTGTCTGTCTGTTTGTCTGTCTATTTGTCTGTCTGTTTGTCTGTCTGCATGTCTGTCTGCATGCCTGTCTGTATGTCGATGTCTGTCTGTCTGAGAAAATTCACCCTCCTACCTCTGGATCGTCAAGATACGGTTCGAGGAGCTCCCAGAGGTCCGTGGGCGGCTGACAGAACCGGATATACAAGAATCCGATGCCGCGGAGGTACGGCGAGTCTTCGTGGTTGAGGAGGCCGTTCAGCTGGTTACGCGTGAGTTTGATGGTGAAGAGCTTGTACAGCAGGCAGAACGCCGAGGAGACGATGCCTCCCGCCCCGACACCCCGCACCTAAACACCCAACCCATTCTGTACTGACAGCGTACACCGAAATTATCCATCCACACCCCCCGAGGTGTGGATAAATAGATTTGAGGAGCTTACACCGCCACACATTCCGATCTGGCCGGACGTCTTCCGACTTCCCCGTTCCCACGGCTCCAAATGATTGACCTGTTAAAGACATTTTAATTACTTTAAAACAATATCGCTCGCGGTGTTTGTTTGGCAAAACGAAGACTTACGTTATAATAGATCTGATCCACAACCTGTAAGAAACAACACACAAACCAATCAATCAACAGATCAATCAACCACAGAAGCGTACACAAATCAACAGACCAATCAACCGATCAATCAACCACTGAAGCGTACACAAATCAACAGACCAATCAACCGATCAATCAACCAATGAAGCGCACACAAATCAATCAATCAACAGATCAATCAACCGATCAATCAAACATTCAAGCGCAAATAAGCTAATCAATCAACAGACCAATCAACGGATCAATTAACCGTTGAAGCGCACATAAACCAATCAATTAATCGACCATTTAAATGAACGCAAAACTCACTTCATGGTACGTCTTGAATTCCGCCAGTTTGACCTTGTAGTAAGGCGACTGCTGGATGTTGGTGAGGATCATATTGTTGATATTCATGGTTTTCTCGTTTCCCCTGCAGGAGAAACTGTTCGTTTAGCCGCCGGCTTCACCATCAGAAATGCGGGAAGAGAAACGTACCATACTGGTAAAGTGTTTCCCTTCTTCTTCTGACCCGGCGCTCCGCTCACACCCAGCTGCATTCCCTCCAGGTCGAGCTCCCCCTCATCCACCGATCCATCCTCCAGCATGGCGATGATGAATGGAGGCGAAATGCCAGGCGGATTAAAAAAAATCCGAATGGAAGAAAAAAAATCCGATTGGAAGAAAAAAAATTTATCTTTCCTTCCTCGTTCTTCCTGTTTGCGTTGGGAAAATAATTCTGTCACTTGTATCCCGGCACGTAAATGAAACAAGTCTAGCTGGAGACCACGATGGAAAGGTATTCGAGATTCCTTCCCACGACGCTTTTCCGACGCTTCTGACTTTGATGAGTTTTTTTTCCTGGCTTGTCTGCTCAGGGGTCCGAAGCCAATTTTTATCTGGGGGTTCAAGGGCGTCCGCCCAAATAAGGCGGAGTCCTGCGCCCCCGACAGGTGGCGCCTCAGTTACTGTACGCACCGTACAGAGCAATCAATCAATCAATTATTCCGAATTAGTCGTCGTGACAATTGAGATCGGTGTTTCGGAAAAAAAATGGCGCTGATGGCGGACGGATTCTTACCTTTTTTTTACAGAAAAAATAAACAATTTTTTCATGAATAGTTTACTAGCAATGTCGCATC
>LRSR01000061.1:0-23865 GCA_001579985.1 Hypsibius dujardini
GACAGACAGACAGACAGACAGACAAACAGACAAACAGACGTTTCAACCATGCACCTTAACATTTTATTATTTCAGGAGTTTCAATTCAGGCATGATGTCGGATATGCGGTCCGCTCTAGTGAACAACCGCACGTTCTCCACCCTGGCCGTGAAATACAACTACCACAACCACATCAAATTTCGCAATCTCCGTCTGTACAACCATATTGAGGAATTTGTTCAAGAGGTCCAGGAAAAGGACCAAGACGTCTTGACGCTAGAGGCCGACATGGTACTGCGCGACTGTTCCGACTGGCTTTTTTAGTTTCTGCCTGCATAAATATCTAAGTGGTGCTGTTTTATGTAGATGTGCACGAATTTTGACGATGAGAAAGACACAGAAGAGGAAGGCTTTGAAGAGGCAGACGCACCGAAAGTACTCGGTGATGTTTTTGAATCGGTGGCTGGCGCGATATTTGTTGACAGTGGCCTAAGTCTGGACGTGGTCTGGCGCGTCTATTACAACATTATGCGGCCGCAGATCGGTAATGCAGCTTCCACCTTTTCCGAGGGAATTCACTGACATGTGCTTTCTTCCTGTAGAGTACGTGGTGAAGCACTGCCCGAAGAATCCCATTCGAGAGCTGATGGAACTAGAAGGACCGAATTGTCGTTTTGGGTATGTAACGCTTCTTTGCCTGTCTTCCTGTTTGTATATCTGTCTGCCTGTCTGTCTATCTGTCTGATTGTCAGTTTTTCTGTCTGTCTGTCCTTCTGTCTGTCAGTCTATCTGTCTGTTCGTTTGTCTGTCTGTCTGTCTGTCTGTCTGTCTGTCTTTCTGTCTGTCTGTCTGTCTGTCTGTCTGTCTGTCTGTCTATCTGTCTGGCTTTCTATTTGTCTGCCTATCAACCAGTCAGTATTTTTCTGTCTTTGTCTGCATACCTTTTTTGTCGCGTAAATTGATTGGGGATAATTATCGTTGGCTGTTTCAGTCCTGGAGAACCCCTCGGCAACGGTCGCTGGTCTGTGCAAGTGACAATCCTTGGACGAGACACCTACATCGGAAAAGGAAACAATATCCGGGCTGCCAAGACCAACGCTTCAAAGGCCGCATTGGAAGGCCTAAGGAAAACACAACGTTAATATCCGAAAGGTTGATTGATTATCTTTACTGTACTATTTTGGTATGCATGTTGTTAGATGATTGGGATAATTTGACTAATCTCCATTCTGATTGTAAATTATTTGTAATATTTTGTTCTTATGAGACTAAATATCTTCATGATATCTATACGTTGAGATTTTTAATTCTACCATTAAAAATTGGTGGCAACACGATGATCTGATCCGTTATCTGTCTGACTGCTTATTCGGTTGTCTGTCTGCCCGTATAACTGTCTGTATTTCTGCCTATCTATCTATTGTTTTATTGTCTATTCCTCTGTTTGTCTGTTTGTCTGTCTGTCTGTCTGAATGCCTGCCTGCCTGTCTGTTTATCTATCTGCCTGTCTGGCTGTCTGTCTGCCTATCTGTCTGTCTGTCTGTTTATCTGTCTGTCTGTTTCTCTATCTGTCTGCCTGTCTGTCTGCCTGCATTTCAGCCTCACTGCCTTGCCTACCTCATCGTCTTTCTATCTGACTGTCAATTGTTCGTTTTTTGTCTTCTGACTGTTTATGTGTTCCTTGATCTGCCTATCGGTTTTTTCCAGCCCTTTGCCTGTGTATATGAGACATATATAAGCCTGTCTATCTATTATCTGCTAATTTGTCTTGCCTGTAGTTTGTAGATGACGGAAATCACGTTTTCAAATTTGAACTGTAAAATCTATTTCATTTACGTTACATGTGTATGATTCGACGTCAGCACAGTCGCTATCAAAGGGACCGGTCCTGATTATCTAAACAACGCGGCACTGGGGACTTCTGTAACTCGATACATGCTCCCATTATGCCGCGATCACTGGGGATGAAGTAGCGCGCGGCCGCCTGTTGAGTTGCACGCGGATGGTGGACATCTGGCCGTGCCGCTCTTTGGATTAGAAAATTGAGCTCTGCACCAGGGCGGCGGTCCATTGTTGATGTAGCGGATTAGACTTTAAAATCCGAGCACCAACCAACACCCGAAAAACACATCGGGGTCCACTATTCGTTATTCCCTAATGAATTATTCGAGGCTGTGCGGTTTCCGTAAACATCCTATTTAATCATGTCTGTCTGTCTGTCTGTCTGTCTGTCTGTCTGTCTGTCTGTCTGTCTGTCTGTCTGTCTGTCTCCTTGTCTCCTTGTTTAATATCTTGTCTGTCTGAATACCTGTCTGGCTGTTTTCCTGTCAACCGCCACATGTATACATGAAGTTCAGTTAAATGTGATTGGGCACATGGGCATTAGAGGATGGAAGTCTGGGATCCGGGCAATAAGCCCACCACGCCGGAAATGAGAACGCGTGTCCGCACACAACAAGATTCACCTTCCACCCTATTAATAACTGTGACGGATGATCCCGAACAATGTCGCAGGTACCTGTCCCACTGAGTGACCGGAGCGAAGCAGTCACTAATAAGGGATGCCAGAGAACATGCGCACAGACACACACACACACACACCACCATACACCGGAAATCGGATCAAGAGACGGCATCACCATTAGGCTAATCATCATACAGCGCAGCAGGCCTATTAGTCCAATGGGTTTCTGATTTCTGTAAAGATAATTTTTCATATCGCTCTACATACAATACAGGTAGGCGCACATATCTCTTCAGCATGCGACTCTACTGAAGAAGACTCTATATGTGACAAATCTAGGTGCTAGTTACTACACATTCCCTTTTGCGTTCTGATTCTGCTGGACAGTTCAGACTGGGACGAACCTCAAGCATAGAAGGCATAGCAATCTCCATAATGGGATGATCACTGATAGCCGTGGGGTGCCACGAGGGTCGCCATTTTCTTACTTTCCGTCAGTCACCACCCGTTTAGATCATCTTGCTAATTCGATTGATGTGGAGGGGACTGTGAGGCGCGAAGGCGAATTTTCGGCATGCAAATCCGCATCTATGGATGGGACTGATCTCGAATGGATGAAGACCCAAGGCAAAATGAGTGGTGAATCGAATCTCGCTCGGTAGTATATGGAGAACGGACAAGACTATAGCTATTGAGAATAAGCCACAGATGCACTTTAAATCTAGATCCAAGGGGAGGATCGAAAATTTGATGACAACTGGAGCCCGCATGCGATCTTTCCCAGCAATGGAAAACAGAAATAGACTATCGATGCGAAATTTCAAGTACGGAACCATTTGAGTGTTGAGACTCTACTGTAGTGGTTTTAATTATTTAATGTGCTCTTGTCTGTGTCTGTGTCTGTGTCTGTGTCTGTGTCTGTGTCTGTGTTTGTGTTTGTGTCTGTGTCTGTGCCGGTGTCTGTGTCTGTGCCGGTGTCTGTGTTTGTGTTTGTGTCTGTGTCTGTGTCTGGGGCCTCGTTTATGCTTTCTTCGTGCCTACATCCCTACGCGCTGTTTCCAACTCCCGGTCACGTTCCCTTCACCACACACACCAAACGGACAGGTCTACCCGTCGCGGGCACGCGTGCGCAACATGTCAGCCGGTGGGACACAATTCATGTTGAAAATGCCATTGGTGTAGGGTATCGCTTCCGTCGCAAGCTCAACAGCCAGGCTGCGACAGCGTACATCACACAGTATTTTCGCGCATGTCCTCCTCCTCCTCTTCCCGAAACATTGGCATCCGGCCGCCCCACGGAAACAACCAACGCGCGAACGATTCGCCTAAAGGGCTTTCAACGCTCGACCGCATAACCCGGCCCGTATCCAATCGTATAAACATCTCAGACCGCACTGGTGTATGCCCTGAACGATGATGCTGATCCAAATGTGACACATATGCCCACCACCCTCCGAAGGACCCATACACAGCAGGCAGACACAGACGTACAGGCAGACACGGACGTACAGACAGGCACAGACATCAAACAGGAAAAGACTCGGAGCGAGTACGCGCCATATACAGCATTGCCTGGATATCGCTTGTGGGGCGCATTGGCGAGAGAGCTGTTTTGTCCCCCACCCTTTCACTGCGACCGCGACCGAGCCGGAAAAACTCCGAGGCGAAAACCCAGACCTCATCCTTCGTTTTATTTGTTCGAGCAGCAGCGCCAGCAGATGTGTTGTTAGTGGAGTCATCATCTCCCAGTATAGATAGTTTGCAGCTGTTGTTTTATTATAGTGACGAGCCTCCTAGGTGCCGGACGTGTCTGTGTGTCTGTCTGTGGGCATCCTATTCCGGGGTTTTCTCCTGACTGACTGAGGACCCCTTCGGCGAGTTTACCATACCACCATCACCACATCCCAGCAACTGGACTTGCGGCTGTGTATACTCAAGCGTGCGTGCTCTCCGGCCTCCTCTATACACAGATATCGCTTCCGGATCCATCATCATCCGCGAACTCTCTCGTGTGTCTCTACACACAACGCTACAATGTCCTTCCTCAATTCGTGGCAGGTAAATACACAGACGTATACAGACACAGACACACAGACATTTGGCCCGACTTGTCGGACCTAGGGCATTATTTGCATGTGTGTCTGTGTGTCTGTGTCTATGTACTGCTGGTCTTCGGGCACTTTCGTGGTATTGGAATGAGTAGTGTCATCCTGTGGCTGTTGTCTGTGCCCCACCCCCCGTCCCTGATCACTTCCGTATGTATGTCTGTGAGGTCCATGTGTATGTCTGTGAGGTCCGTGTGTGGGTCTGTGGTCCGTGTGTATGTCTGTGAGGTCCGTGTGTGGGTCTGTGGGGTCCGTGTGTATGTCTGTGAGGTCCGTGTGTGTGTCTGTGGGGTCCGTGTGTATGTCTGTGGGGTCCGTGTGTATGTCTGTGAGGTCCTTGTGTATGTCTGTGGGGTCCGTATGTATGTCTGCGGGGTGAATAACAATATGTCTGTGTGTGTGTTTACTTGACTGGACGTGGACCCAACACGCACGCACACACAAATTTCAACCCAAATAGCCTGGGTCCCTTTTTTTGCGGTACCACCCTCGCGCTCTAAGCGTTTCCTCGGCGTATACAGTACCATACTTTACCATGGCGCATTCCACACAGATTGCATCCTTCGGGGGATCCCTCGGTGCGTCGGTCATTGCAACTAACAGAGATGTTTGTGGGCTCGTTTTTTCTGAATTTTAAATATCTGAAACAAGAGGGTTTTATGGGTCGTTCGACTGGTGGTGACCTTTAATGCCTGTATTGTGTGTGTGTGCATTGCTCTGCATTGTGTATCTGTGATCTTTGAGCAATTGTTTGTTGCTGTTGGGGTGTGTGCGAATTCGAGGAAACCTCAAAATACGACATGGATGAATGTGTCGTTCGCATTGGACGGTTCAGGTAAGCGCCTCATGTTACCATATCCCTATACATGTGATAGTATAACAGTAATAATAATATTAATAATATATAATAGTAATATATAATAGTAATATATAGTAGTAATAGTAATAGTAATAGTAATAGTAATAGTAATAGTAATAGTAATAGTAATTCTATATAATAGTAATATATAATAGTAATATGTAATAGTAATGGTAATAGTAATTCTATATAATAGTAATATATAATAGTAATATGTAATAGTAATGGTAATATATAATAGTCATATATAATAGTGATAGTAATATATAATAGTGATAGTAATATGTAATAGTAATATTATATATAATAGTAATGGTAATAGTAATAGGATAGTAATATGTAATATGTAATAGTAATGTGGAATATGTAATAGTATATCCGATCGGAGTGTTGTATGCTATATTAGTGGTGTTTAGATTAACTGACATGGTGATTTAAAATAGGTTTTTTTTTGCTAAAAATAAGTGCTTGTTAGTCTAATTATAAATCAGACTTGTTTATTTTTAATTTTTGTTGAAAGTAAAAGCCGTAAAGCTATTTTATATCAGCTGTGATTTAAATTTAGATTTGATTTAAAATAAAAATGTCTTTAGTTTAAATAAAACCATCGTTAATTTAATTTAAAGTCAAACAGTGACACGTGCAAATTTGTTTAAATTTAAAATAAATGCGAGATCTTGATGCGGACAACGTTAAACAGTGATCCGATCGAAGTGCGTATATGCTGACCTAGGAAAATTTTTGCGGGGAAGAGAACGTTCCCGCCGTGAAAAACGTTTTTTTTTACGGCGTTGAGCGATTAAACAATTTGCGCATTTCCGTATTAATTTATCTGATAAACACAAGCAGCTGCACAGGTTAATACACTAAACTCAATTGAACAGCATGATAGAGTAAATATATCTGGACGTGTGTGCATGTGCGCACTGTGCACAAGTGCCGGCGCAGTGCGTGTGCATTGTCTGGGGCTAAGGTGCGAACACGGGCGTTCTAAAATCGAGTGTGTGTGCGCTTAGGCTTTGCACCAGGGTTCGTATATGGCCTGGAATTGGATTGCAGCGTGTAGGCGCTGCGCCTACACGTTCTTCAGTATTTGGCTTCAGGCGTGGAGCCATTGGTCAGTTTGCCCGCGGCAGGGGCGTGGACAGGAACGCGTCGCTTTCTTATTACTCACCGCCTACGTCATCACACAACACACCGTTCACCTTGTCGTCCTTCACTCAACTAACTGATTGCTTCCGAATTTCTTCCCTTCTCCTTCTTCACTCCTTCACTCTTTCCCATTTGCCTTCAAGCCCCCCCCGCGCTAAACTTCCCTAAACACCGCGTTCTCCTCGGCAAAACACAGAAAAGTCGGATTTCCCCCTTCGCCCACGGCTTCGCCACGGAAATAGGAGCGGAATCGACCTCATCTGAGCGATCTGGAAGAATTCCACATTTTAATTCCACATCCGGGTTCGTGAAGGTCGCCGTGCCGGAATCCGCGCCCGCACCCGCTACGGGGATGCACCATGTGAGGAAGATGCAGGCGTACTCGCCGACGCTGCAGCGGCGCTTTAGCGAGGAGAGCGAGAAGATGGTGGACGCGGCCGCGGACACGGACGCCAAGGAGGAAGAGGAAGATTTGGAGAACGGCGATCAAGTCCTGCTGAAGGTAGGCCCTCGCTCCCTGTTTTTCCCCATGACGAAGACAGTGGCGGAAGATTTTCGCGTTGGAGAGCGGTTGATTTGTTGTTTTTTGTTTGGAGATGGGCGAACATGTCAGTGTGAGAGAAATTTCGGGGGTGAGTGGCTGTTAGAAGGGAAGATTTTCATTCAGTGTCGGATTCTCAGTGCGATGTGTGAACGATAAATTTTGTACTTCGCAATAGAGTGGCTTGAGAATTTGGGGAGAAGATGGGATTGATTTATTGTTTCAGTGTGGAATGAGGTGAAAATCACGGTGGCGAAGTTGCTTCGAGTGGAAAAGGGGAAAGGGAAAGGGAAGGTTACACCGAGGGCGTCTTCTTTCTTCTTCGATTGGGCTTCTTAGATCATTCCGACTTGTTCCGTCATTCCCACAATTTGGCTTGCAAATGCTTTGGTTTATTCGATTTTCATGTGTCAGCCGTGATGATTTCGTCGGAATGCTTGTAATTCCCCGCAAAACCTCCACTGTCAATCTTGTCTCATTCAATCAATCAATCAATGCAAAGATTGCGCAGTGAAATTCGGCATCGACAGGTGGCGCTTCATTGACTTCAATTCACGCCGGCGGACACCTTCCTGCGTCGGAATGACGAAATTTGAGATGCTCCAGCAATGCGGCAAATCTATTTTCTTCCAACTTCATCATCGAAGATTTTAAAATTCATCTGGTGAGTTTTCAGGGGAAGGAAAAGGCGACCAGACTGACTCCCGGTTAATTGACCGTTTTTGTCCGCGAAGAAAAGGCATACCAGTGTCTATCTTCACAGCACGGGGCGCGCATCCACCTCCATCCCCCCATCAAAAGCACATTTCCGAGAGACGGATTGGGGGACGACGCAGCCGGTCAGTGCTGAGAGCAGCGGAAAAAGTGTTACGACGAGGCCGTCGTCGCTGACCATTACCGAGTCTGTCATTATCCCCCTGTCGCATAGACAGTATATCGTACCCGCAGACACAGCCTTTGATTATGCTAATTGTAGCCGAAGGTGTCTGTCTGGACTAGCGGTGTGCACTACTCCCGGAATTACTTTTATGAGGAGGACTTCTACCTGCCCGGTCAAGCGTGGAAGCGATGACCACTTGTCCGTCACGGCTGCTTGATGTCTGTCTATCTGTCTGCCTGTCTGTATGCCTGCCTGTCTGTCTGTATGTCTGCCTGTCTGTCTGCATGTCTGCCTGTCTGCCTGTCTGTCTGTCTGCCTGTCTGTATGTCTGTATGTCTGGCTGTCTGTCTGTATGTCTGTATGTCTGCCTGCCTGCCTGTGTAAAAGTGAAAGAGCGTATTGTAGTTTGAGAAAAGAAGGGGGATGCTTCCGTGCATACGCATGAGAGAATAATTTGTTTACGCAGTTGATGTGTCGGTAGCGTTCGGGGTGTGTGGATAAAGTAGTGTGGGGTGGAAATGTCCAGCTTGGTTATTAAGTGGATTAAATTTGGGCGGAACCTCTTCTTCTGTTGAGTTATTGTTCACACAGAGAGAGAGAGAGAGAGAGAGAGAGAGAGAGGGAGAGAAAGGGAGAAGTAATCTTGTGCTCTTCAGAAATTGCAATTTTAATTTTTGATGGCTTAAAATATTGTTGACAAATTCTTGTTATTCCTTCCGAAATTTGTCGTATTGAAATTTAAGCTGCTCTGCTCTTGCGCCGTATACACGCAGAACGGATCGATCGATCGGCCGGTCTGCTCTGCGATAACCGTACACGCGGAATTTATGCTTAAAAAACCGTAAAAAAATTCCTGGTAAACTAAAAAATAAAATTATTTTCTTTCCGAAAATATTTAATTATTTTGGAAACAAAAATAGGTAAATATTTGACAGGATGAAAATATTTTTAAATAATCTGGTTATTTTACGCTTTATTTTATTTTATCTATTCATCTTTTTCGAAATATGTTTTTTATTTTTTTTAGTACAAAAATAGATAAAAGGATTAGTAGCAAAATTTTGGGTAAATATTTTAGCTTATTTTACCAGAATTGTTTTAAATTTTTTTTAAACTATAATATTTACTAAATTTTTTATCTTTTATTATGCAAAAAAAATATTTTTTTTCGTCAGCACTGAAAAGGTTGAATTTATTTGGGAAAATGAATATTCTCGACTAATCGTGCGGTTTTATGAGAAACTGCCTTTTTCCTTGACCTTTTCAGCGCGCTTTTCTCTCTTCATCGCTAAAGTTTAAAATTGCGCTTTTGAAAGCGAATCTTTTAATCGTTTTCTTTGTGCTATTGTGAAGTGAACTTTTCACCCCCACCAGACAATGTCATAATCTTCCGGAATATCCTTCTCTCGACGGCGTCTTCCTCAGAAAACGCATCATCCGTCTCCATCGCATCGCGGGATCTCTCTTACCATCTCGTCTCTCTTTCTCTCTTCGAAAGGGAGACAAGATAATGGGGCGATATGGATGGAAAAGGTGAGTTGTAAAACGGTCAGTCCGGTTTACAACTCTCCTGGCATTCTCATGGTCGACTTGACCTGTGGTCAAGCGGACAGACAGACAGAAACACAGACAGACAGACAGACAGACAGACAGACACAGAGACAGACAGACATTATAAATCGTCGATATTTTGCTTCCGATCGGGTAGGCAAGGACAAAGATTGCCTGCCTGACAAGAATAAAGCACGTACAGGTGAAGGCAGACAGACAGAGACAGGCAGACAGACAAGGGAAGCTATTTGGCGTAATTAACCTGGCTGCATACTCGTCAAAAGTTTACTCTCCCTGTCATTAAAAGGTCCGGATACTTTTGTCTAGAGTATTTGGACGCGCGAGTCGTGCGTGGAGGGTCGGTCGGGGGAATTCTTACGCGCCGTGCCTGAGAATGCCGAAACGGACGTCGTAAATCTTTTCTGGCGCGTGGCACGTTTCGGTTACGTTTGCCGCTATGTTTTTTACGGCCATTTCCTCTCATTTTCAACCAGTATAATAAAATAATGGTAAAATACGGCCTGTAATTGAAGAGTGTGTCTCTCTCTGTAGGAAGAGTGTGTCTGTGTCAGTAGGAAGAGTTTGTCTGTGTCTGTAGGAAGAGTGTGTCTGTGTTTGTGGAAATAGTGTGTCTGTGTCTGTAGGAAGAGTGTCTGTGTCTGTAGGAAGAGTGTGTCTGTGTCTGTGGAAAGAGTGTGTCTGTGTCTGTGGGAAGAGTGTGTCTGTGTCTGTGGAAAGAGTGTGTCTGTGTCTGTAGGAAGAGTTTGTCTGTGTTTGTGGAAAGAGTGTGTCTGTGTCTGTAGGAAGAGTGTCTGTGTCTGTAGGAAGAATTTCGGGCTGCTGAACTCTTGTTTTTTACTATTGAGTGTATCTACGTGATTGCTCGCGGAGATGGGAAAAAACAAATAAATGCCTGTTCAGTCGGGTATTTTTTTCATCACTGATTTATGTGTTTTTTTTGCGTGCTCATTCATGCAATTACTTTTTTCACATTTTGAAGTTACTGATTAATTAATCCCTGCCTGGATAATTTTCCTACCAATATTTTGAATGTGTGGAATTATTTTCTGGTGCACTATTCTTCTGAAAACACTATCTCCTAGTGTTTCCTAGTTTTGTATTTATTTTAAATAACTTTCCGCACACGGTTGGACAACTTTTGTCCGCCCTCATATTTGCTTTCTTAAACAATACACATGTACGGACTATGTCTGTCTGCCTGTTTGTCCCGTGGTGCAGTCGCAGCAACACACGATGGATGGATGGTCACCTGCGCGGACAGACAGACACAGACAGACACCCAGAGATAGATACAGACAAAGAGATAGACACAGACACAGACACAGACCCAGAGATAGACACAGACATAGAGATAGACACAGACACAGACCCAGACCCAGACCCAGAGATAGACACAGACAGAGACACAGACAGAGACAGAGACATAGACATAGACACAGACACAGACACAGACACAGACACAGACACAGACGCAGACGTCGAAGGAAAAGCGAAGCGTTCGGCCTTTTTTGTCCGCCCTTACAGGCAATCTAAAAGAAACCATTTTGTCGTCTCGCAAACATCACACGCCTCATGTGATTATTAGATAATGGAAAATTGCCTTTTTTAGCCTTAAACCCCAAAACATTGGTCTTTTAATTTTTGGTTACAGACAGACAACGAGAAAAGTCAAAAGGGCTTTTTTGTCTGCGTGTGCGCTTCAATTTAATAAAGTCAATACATTCTTACGCGACTAAACCTGCGCCGCTGTAATGATAACATAATGGGACATGTTGACTTGACTTTCGACTTTCCCGACTCCGTCTCTCTGTCTCTGTCTCTGGGCCAATTAATCAAATTTCTTCTGCTTTGTGTTTTTTCCCCGACCCGAAAAAAAGCCGCTTTTTGCCTCGAAACATGCTCGTTGACTTTTTCGTTGGAAAATACACTTCTTTCGACGTCTATTGTTCTGCCGCAGCAGAGGAGTCCGTATCCATGCCATACCGAGAGACCTGTCAATAATACCCACACGACGTCGTGCCGTCGCTTTTCTCATTTTGCACTGACGGACTTTTTTTGCGGGGATATTGATCGTTAAGTTTTCGCATTTGGCCGAAAAATGAGAAAATGCGTTTTTTGAGTGTAATGTGGACAGACGGACAGCGAGACAGAAAGGCAGGCAGACAGTGAGACAGACAGACAGGCAGTGAGACAGACAGGCAGACAGACAGACATGAAGGTATAACGAGCCGATAATGCGACCGTGCATTAATATATATCGCAAGAGTGAGCGGTGTCGATGCCGGGGAAGGTGACATTACCGCACCTGCAAACGACCACGACGACGACCACGACGACGATCATGACGAGTGACTGTCACACTTGTGTGTTTTTTTCTTCAGTAAATGCCAGAATTTTTTGTGAGAATTGATGTGTCAGTCGGATTTTGAGTGTGCGCGAGCTCAGTACCCTGGATCAGTACCCTGGATCTGTCTGTGCTCTTCGGAGTTTGGCGTTTGAGGGGTATGAGTAGGGATTGAAACAATGAGGCCCGTTTGTGGCATATTTGATTAAAATGCGAAAGGACTAATCGAAACAAACGACTACGCCAAAGGTCACACAGACTTGAGTCGTTTTATAGTTTTCCTTTGATTTTGATTGCACATGAGCTAAGCTGCTAGCTGGACTATTGAGATGGACTCAGTTCTTTGGCTTTCGATATGTCGGTCTATTTGTCTGTCTGTCTCTCTGTCTGTCTCTCTGTCTGTCTCTCTGTCTGTCTCTCTGCCTGACTATCTGTATGCCTGTATGCCTGCCTGCCTGCCTGCCTGCCTGCCTGCCTGCCTGCCTGCCTGCCTGCCTGCCTGCCTTGCCGTCTCGTCGGCCTGACTGGTTGTTCAATCTTTCTGTTGTGTCTGTCCCGATCCCTACAGATACTTTTAATTGGTGACAGAATGTACACAGCTTATTATTTTGGTCGTCTGTATGTCTGACTTACCGGTCTGCTTGCCTGTCTGCCTGCCTGTCTGCCTATCTGTCTGTCTGCAGTTACATTGCACACGCTCCCCAAAAGTTTCTTAACCTTCGTTCTCGCCAACGGGAATTTTCTCACGGCTTGACTGGGCCTGAAGACGTACATAGTCGTTCTTGTTTCCATAATAAATCAGAATCAGTGCATTATAGGTCCTCCGGTCGTCCAGACAGACAGACATACACCACGGTACAATTGTGGCTACTGGCTATAGGACACTGCCCGCAGAGGTCGCCACGGTTTTCTGCCCACCGACCCTCTATCCCTTCATAAAACCATTTTACGCTTTCTCCCCGTGGCAGACATACCGAAATATAATCTATTAATCTGTAGTAAAACTTATTTTTATCATCGCGTGGAACTATCTAGTGTGTCAGACATGTCGGCCCTGGAGGGAAGATGTCTGCCGATGCGATGCGGACGTGTTGCGGTACGGTGCGCGATCGCCTGGCTATGGGGCATTGGTAGACGGTGTATATATCGCGGTACCCTTTAGCAAAGTTATTCGGACTCGGAGCAAGAAAACAAAGCCCGTAGCTGTGACCGGATCATCAATTGTGTATACATACACACACGGGGGTTCTGCTGCTGGTCATTTTCGCCGCGTTCACAGACGGACAGACAGACAGACGCTAGACAAGAGCTTGCGGGATCTGTCGAGGGTGGTGGTGGGGGCTTATTTTGACGAAATACGAAATGCGTTCGACGTGTCTGTCTGTTTGTGTATTCATTACCTTGGTGATGCTCTCTCCGGCCGAGACATCCGCCTGGAGTTGTGCAGTAGTGGTAGAATTTGTGCGCGCCTGTGAGCTCAAAGCTGACTTCAATTTACGCGCTTGAAGAGAGTGAATCCTGCAGGGATTTTGTCCTTTTCTTGTGTAGCCTACATCATGCACCTGTCTGCCGGATGTCTCTCGGTCTGTCTGTTGGTCGGTCTGTTTATCTGTCTGCCTGTCTGTCTGTCTGTTCGCCTGTTTGTCTGCCTGGCAACCTATCTACTGACCTGTCTGTCTGTCTGTCTTTCTGTCTGTCTGTCTGCTTGTCTGTCTGTTTGTTTGTCTATCTGTTTGTTTGTCTGTCTGTCTATATGTCTGTCTGTCTATATGTCTGTCTGTCTGTTTGTATGCTTGTCTGCCTGCCTGTGTGGTCCGTTTTGCCTGGAGACGTCTAAGCAGCCGTAGTTTGCCATCGGGTTCGAATTTAGTGGAGTGTGTGACGTCATATGGAACTGAGAGACTCTGAAAATACTGCTTAGTAGACTGAATTACTTTTGAGTATGTTATTGTATATTAATTACATATAAAATGCAACTTTGTATGATTAATCTTAATGTTACTTGAAATGTTTTGGTTATTTTTGCAGCGACTTTGCGTGATTGCCTTTCCTCTGAAATTGCGGGTGTTCATAGGCTGTGAGATTTATTGCTATTTCGTGAATGGTTCAGTTTTGGAATTCTGGAACGTGTTGAGTGCGTAGATTTATTAAACGGTCTTCTTTTTCTTCTTCGGGGGAAAGCGGAATTAAGTGTATATCGTCACTGTCTATCTGTCTGATGAGGGATGGTTACGCTCTGCCGCTTGTGAACTGTAAAATTTGAATACGGACTCTGGTGGATCGTAAACTATCCTGCTGTTAGTTCCGCATGCCTGGCTGGTTTAATATCCGGTTCTAGAGGAGGAAAACACTAGTTTCAGAGTTTGTCCTGTATCTGTTATCTGCCGTCTACCTGATTGTTCGACTGATTGTCTGTGATTTTATACCTGCTGTCTGTTTGTCTGTCTGTCTGTTTTGTCTGTTTGTCTGTCTGTCTGTCTGTCTGTTTGTCTGTCTGTCTCTCGGTTTGTTTGCTTGTCTGTCTGTCTCTCGGTTTGTTTGTTTGTCTGTCTGTCTGTGCCTGTTTGGTCTGTTCTATTTCAAGCAGCAGCTTGACTGTAAAATCTGTCTACATGAGGTCGCACCCGGCATCTGCACTATTGTTTATTTTTTCGCCCGGTTTGCTTGCATCCCTCCCTAATGGAAACATCTTGCGCATGCCGGGGCGGATTGAATGGGGTATGATTGGTGGATGCTGCGGAAGAGGGATCAGCGGGGCAACGCAAAGGCACGAGTGCCGACAGAGGGTATTGATGTCGATCAAGCGATAATTTGCCGCAAAGCACTGTGTAAATAAATCAATTCATGCGCTGAGACAATGGCGCTCATTTAGGGACGCTGCGCTAATCTGGCCGTGCTTGGCAAACAATGTAATCCACGTGTGTGCCGTATGGATTTCGGTCTATTGGGAGTGTACGCACATGAACCGGGGGTGAAATTAAGTACCTTGTTCGAACGAGAGGCCGTTTTTATGGCTCATTTAGGGAAGTGGAACTTAATCTCGTTTCCATTCAGGTCATACGAGGGAGCTCATTAAACTGATTTGAATGACCCGTCATCATGTGATTACTATCTGTCTGACACACACGTTTCTCTTCCTACATAGTGGCACTGGTCAGTCTGTCTGTCTGTCTGTCTGTCTGTCTGTCTGCCTGTCTGTTTGTCTGTCTGTTTGTCTGTTTGTTTGTCTCTCTGTCTGCCTGCCTGCTTGTTTGTATGTCTGTCTGTTTGTGTTTGTCTGCCTTTACTTTTGCATTGTCAGTTTGCCTCATGTGGCTACCTTAAGTTCGACCGTCTATCGGTCGATCATTTACTTTGCTTCTTCAGACCGCCTTAAACCTACTCGTACATATATTTTCCCTGGAAGCCGAACCAAACTGGAAACTTCATCCATGCATACACTTTTTATCTGCGGATAATTGAGGCATGTGAAGTATTATTATTATTATTATCTCAACTCGCAGGCCGGAGTATCACATGGGCCTCCTTAATTATCTTAACCTGTTATATGCAGTGATATTTTCCTTTCGTGGCTTTTTTCGTGCGATTTTTTCGAGTCGCCGCAATTTTGAAGCCGTTGCTATCATTGCGGCTTGCCGCGGGGCTTTTACATTTTTTGAGGGCCATAAATCGTAAATTGCGCGTTTTTTCGTCTTTTCAAGCCTTTTCCGTCTTTTACGCTTCGGCATCGCTGCGTGTTGTCTGTTTGTCTGTCTGTCTGTCTGAATGTCTGTATATCTGTATATCTGCTTATCTATCTGTCTGCCTATCTATCTGTCTGTCTGTCTGTCTGTGTTCTTCCAGTTCCCACGATACAGACAACGCGACATGGCGACCCTCAATGCTGCTGAATTGACGCAGCAGTCTTTAGTCGGACCAGCGGGACCAGGACACGCACCTTTTACGCTGCAATTTTTGTGTTTTTCACTGCATGAGAAGAAAGTTAATCAATGCGAAAGAGAAGTGCGTGAAAGCGAAGAAGAACTCCGTGAAAGCGCCTTTTAATGTGTATACGGAAGAAGGGGTCGTCACACCCCAGTGTGTGTATAAATTGAGTGTAAAAATACATGTGTGTAACAAATTTTAAAAAAAATTCAAGAAAAATAAAAGTTTGTGGAGGACAATGTTTTTTTTGGCTTCCGTGTTGGGGACGAAAAGTCCGACGGACATGGCAGCAATGCTCCCGTCTTTTCTTCGGCGTTTACGATTGACCTGCGTGACTTGGAGACGGAGAGAGACAGACACTTGCAGGTCCGGATGATCGAGAGATGTCTAAGTTGAAGGGAAGCGAGACGACCGACACAGCGGAAGAAGATCTGTCTGATGAAGGCGAGGGTGGACGGATGCGAAGCGCAGGCAAGGCGCACACCGTGAAACATGAAGAAGTGCCTTAGTGGCTAGTAGTCTGATGAGGTGATTATGAGTTCGTGCCGGGGGAAAATGTTGCCCAACAGGTTCCCGCATTCTTGTATTCTTACCTTCTCTCTCGTCGTCTTCGCATCGCTGATTTTCCTTCCCTCGCTCTAAGCCGAAAAAGCCCCCGTCGTCGCGTGTGTCTGTCTGTCTGTCTGTGTCTGTCTGTATGTGTGTGTCTCTTTTTTCTTCTGATCATATATATATATTTATATGATGAGAAGAAATACATTCTGCTGCTGCTCAGCTGACTAGGACTTGGCCTGATGGTCATGACTGACGAATGACTTTCCTGTCTATCACTGAACGCACACACACACCTGGCAATGAAATGAGCGAGACAGCGCGCGAGAAAGCCTCTTACCGGTCCGTGCTGCTGGGGTGGACTCGGTGTAAGACACCGAACGAAGACAAATGATTGCTGCTACTTTTCACGACGGAGAGAATGGATTCAGACACGCGGTTCCTCGGACGAAGGCTCGGTCACGTCACGTCACGTCACTGCGTTGAAGTTTCGCTCTCCGCGAAGGGGAAACGGAAAGATAATTTCTTTCCAAGCCTCGCTTGACTGCCTTCGTGGCGAGCAGCATAACGAACTTATGAATTCTCACTTGATTCAGCGACAGACAAGACAGATAAGAGACAGACATCGTCACTCTCTCTATGTGTGGGACGTTTGGGCTTTTTTATTGCGTTTGGTTCTTCTTGAGAAGCAACGATCGGTGCACCTCGGTAGTCATTTCTCGTTTTCCGACTTGAGGCGGTTTTTTTTCTTCTTTTACATTCTCTCTCTCTTTCTCTCTTTTCTCGCTTGAGAATTGTTGCACGGCCCGCAGCAAGCAGCTCCGGAGGGAAACGCAGAGAGAGAGGCAAACAGAAACCGCGGCGATAACGCCTTCATCGCCAGAGGAATTGTATGTGCGCCCGTGCTTGACGTGCTCCCGGCCATTATTTGTATTTTTCTCTTACCTGTGTTGCGTGCACCGGAGTGACCAGCAGCAACAAACGGCAACCTGCTCCGGGGGAGAAGAAGTGCAGCGAAGCGAGGAGAGACAGACAGACATCATCGACGGAGAGAGGTTCCCGCTTGCGGCGTTCTAATTAATTTGCCTATCTATCGGTGACTGTATAACGGTGACGGACACGGTGACGGACACGGTACACCGGACACCGGACTCCCTCCCCGCGTTTCCGGGTAAGGATCAACTGATGGAACGGGTTGACCGGTCAAGTAGTGGTCCGAATTCCGGATGGTGTCTCTATATGTATTTTTTGTACTTTAAGGTTTGAGGAGAGAGGGAAAAAGGACGACACAGACAAGGGGGTCTTCATCGTCTTCACGGAATAAGACTCGGCAATTAAATTTACATTTTCCCCCGGAATCGAGTTGGGCAATTGGAAACGAGGATTGTCTGTCTGACTGAGTGGCTGTCTGTCTGTCTGACTGACTGACTGGGGACATGGCCGGAGCGACGATGCAGCAGCAGAGTGGCAATAACAACAGTCCTCAGACAGCGACGTCGACGACGTCGGAAAATCAATCGCCATCATCGAATGGTGGAAGTGCTCCAATTTCATTGGAGGCCTCCTCTTCAGCGGGCGGCGGCGGCGGCGGCGGCAGTGCCGTGGCTGCCGGGGGCCATTTGTCAAATGGATCCGCTCGTGGCGCTACTGCCAGTCCCAATGCGGATCATCATCATCAGCAGCTTCATCTGCCGGGGCCACCTCCTCCTGCCCAGCAGCCTTCCCTGAGTCTGCAGCAGCTCCAGCTCCAGCTCCAGCTCCAGCAGCAGCAAGACGGGCAGCAGCAGCAGAATAAACGGGATCACCCCGTTGCGACGACGACAAACTCGCCCGCCGCACAAGTCAGCGTCATCACCAATATCAGTCTGGCCACGTTTCAGTCCTTTGGCATTCAGCAGCTGGATTCCAGCTCCTCTCCCGGCGGTCAGAGTAGCGAGCAGGTAACAGGAACAGACACACGTACGGTCAGACTTTTACCTCCATCCACAGACATTCAGGCAGGCAGGCAGACAGGCAGTCAGGCAGCCGAGGCTTCGTGTAGGTTGAGTTGCGCGGTGTTTTTTTTTCCTGCAATAATCTCCGTCGCCGTCGTCATCGCCGTCGTCGTTCTCGTTGTCGACCATAATATGCATATCCGTCGTCGAGTGAGTCGTGATTGAGGTCCGTCGGGTGCTTTTTTTCTGCCTCCCCGGTTGAACGTGTGAGTGCACACACACACACATCGTTGTCTTGATCTGTTGTTATGACAAAATTATGGTGATGATGTGGATGAATGCGAAATCGGCAGCTGTCAGCGCTCTGGTAAGACATGACTTTGTCTATCTGTACCGGTCAGTTTGGTCAGTTGTTCAGACATTGCCTGAAATCAAGCAGCCTTTTTGGGAGCGTATCGGAGTGATGTGACTGTCGCAGACAAGTGTTTGTCTGAATGCCTGAAACTTGTGTGTCGGGTGTGCTGACGTGCTTGTTGCAGACATTTGTCTGGATGTCTTGAAACTTGTGCCCCCCTGATCGGTTATAGTCACTTGCCTGTTGCAGGCATCTGTCTGAATGTCTGAAAGTTTACAAATGTCTCGAAAATAAAATAAATCGAAAATCTTAAAATAAAAATAGTTCTATAAAATAAAGAACAATTTTGGGGTAATTTTGCGTATTGATTATGGTGGAATTTTTTGTTGTTGTGACTAACCTGTCGCTGTGTAGTGTTCCGGTAAGGGTCGATCGTCCGCTTTCCTCTCTTGATAATCCATAAATCGCGCGTGTCTCCATCCAGTACGTCACACCAGTGATGTGTTTTGATTTTCGCGTTTGACGATGATGGTTCAGAGATGATGATTCCTCCATTTAACCTTCCATCACATGGACCGTTCCTCGCCGCGTGAAGGCAAGACGAAAACAGACAGGTAAACAGGCAGGCAGGCAGGCAGGCAGGCAGGCAGGCAGGCAGGCAGGCAGGCAGGCAGGCAGGCAGGCAGTTCGCTCATGGGAGCGTAACGTGTGCCGTGACGATACCGCCGCAGCGGAGAAAAAGAAGCCAAGCAAGTCTCCATCGCTGATTGTGATGGTGGCTTGCAGGGTTCTTTTTTATGCGTTAATTGATCCCTCCCTCCGTCCGACTGAGACACACGAGAGAAAAGGAAACTGCTAATGAAACTACTGAACTAGATTTTTGTTCCCTCACTCTCGCTCCTCTTTTTCGGTGTAATGTACTATTTCCGCAAGGACTTCATACAGCGAGAGTTGAGATTATCAACACACTGTCTGTACTTCTCGCACACGGTAGCCGGGGGTCAAAAAAACGCCCCTCTTTCGCGCCTCCACAGACACCGGCTGGGGGGGGGGAACTTGGGGAATATAGTAAAATATGGCTGATGGCGATATGTGTCTGTGTCTGTCTGTCTGTCTGTCTGTCTGTGACTGTGTCTGCGCGTTGATTACATGAGTTTTATTTATCAGGAGACTTTAGTCTTTATAGGCAGTGCTGCCTATGAGGGGGGGGGGTGAAGATAAGGGGCCTGTGTTTGTCTGACTCGCGATTGGGAGTGTCTGTGGAAGGTCTTTGGCTCTGATGGTGTGGTCGGCTGGTAAAAATTAATCCCCTCTGGTGTTGACTTATATACGCATCCGCGGGTTTTTCACGATCGAGTGTGTCTGTGTGTGTGTGTCTGTGTGTCTTCAATCATCAAAAATGACCGGAAAACTATTGCCGCAGACACACTGCGCAGTAATATATAGAAACTGTTGGGAGGCCTCGCAGCGTTACCGTCCTCCGGGCTGTTAATGAAGAGCTCACAAAACGACGAGGAGATGATGAGGGTGTGGAGTATATAAGACGGCGTGTGGGGCTGGGATGGGATGGGACTTGTCTTTTTCCGGTGGATTTTCTCCTGACGCGAAAAATTGCTTCTCTCCTTTTTTTTTTAGCGAACGAATATTTTTTCGCATTTTTTTTTCGGGAGAGGAATGTGCGATTTATTGTGAGGTTGTGAAATCGTCGTGTGTGTTGTGTGTTGTGTGTGTTGTCTACGATACGACGGTGTCTGTGTGTGGAGCATTGGTGTATGGGGAATATACCGGTATTCTTGTTGGCCGGTCCGAAATTCGACATCGTGAATCGGTACGTTAATAACTGGACTGTCATGACAGTCTTTTTTGATGAACAGTTTTTAGCTGCTGCGTGTTTGCGTTTAATTGCATAGGAGGGAGCTGGTAGGACGTGGCGCAGTTTGTTGACGGCTTCCTTCCCCGCTATGCGTCTTCTGTTGGCCGTTTTGTGAGCTGGTTACCGACCAGTCACATAATGAGTTTCTGGTTTCTTAATACCTATCTCTTCTTGCGTGTTCATTTTTTAAGCGAAAAAAACCGGAAAACGGTTCTTTTCGCGGCTTTTATTCGCGGCTGTCGTTAGTTAACGGGCTATTCTTCTGTGGACTATGCCTGCCCTTTGTTTGAACGGATTACTGTATCTTGTATTGTTGCACTGCTTCTCTATCTATCTCTCTACATGTCTGTCTGTCTGTCTGCCTGTCTGTCTGCCTATCTGCCTATCTGCCTGTCTGTCTGTCTGGCTGTCTGTCTGGCTGTGTGTCTGGCTGTGTGTGTGTCTGGTTGTGTGTCTGGCAGTGTGTCTGGCTGTCTGTCTGTCTGTCTGTCTGTCTGTCTGTTTGTCTGTTTGTCTGGCTGGCTAGTGGGCTGACTGGCTGTCTGCCTGCCTGCTTGTCTGCTTGTCTATCTGCATATACATTCGTCTGACTCTATTTTCATGGCTGTTTGTCTGTGTTACTCCATGTGTAATTCTCCTCTTTCTTCGTCTTTAAAGTGATGTCTGTAACTGCTCACACGTCACATGAGAAGACTGTCTATGTTTGTTTTGATCAAAAAATTGCCGCACAATATTCTTCCGCAAGTCCACATCCATAAAAATGCCAGCCCTCCTCCCCCCCCCCAATAAATCCGTCATCAGGATATGCCAGTAGCAGTACTGTAGTTCATAAATCGCCGCGCCACAGTCAAAAACAGTCGTCATTCCATTGACATTCAGTTCCTCAATAATATCGTCGCACTACTACTCTGACTGACTGACGGATCAGGTAGATGATGACCGGATCATAAAGTGCAGCGGAGGTATTTTTAAAAATAAACGTTGAGAGAGCTCTTTCTTTAACCGGTCCATTTCCTCCCCCCCCCCAATTGATTTCCTGATATGTAGATATATATTATATATAGATGCTAGAGAAAAGGGGGAAAGTTGTATTGATGGTAGCAACCTACCTGATGTTCTGTTTTGTTCTGTTCTGTTCTGTTCTGTTCTGTTCGGTATGCGGTATAGCACACACCGAATGGAGTACTGTACTGTCGCGATCATTTGGTGCTGCCTTTTAGACCCACCCGTACACTGTGACTGCACACACATTGTGCTTCACTGCTGCCATAATAAACGGCGGATCTAAAACGCAGCACCAAGTGATCGAGGCAGTAACTGTTCGTATGGGTGTAGTTGCTGCACGCCGTTTTCGCGGACGAATGGCTGAAGGACGATACCAATTAGAGGGTGTCGCCTCGCGGGCCGCAGTACTCGCGTGTCTCTGTGTCTCTGTGTCTCTGTCTCTGTGTCTGGGTGTTTTTTTTCTCAATTTTTCGTACAATTCCACCTTTTTCGCCGGCTGTCTTTGGGTATGTAGGGTGTGTGTCTCGATAATGCCTGGCAAATCACATCGTTTCACCTCCAACCATCGTGTGTCTGTGTCTGTGTGTGTATTTCTGTGCTAGCTCTGTCTGTGTCTGTGTCTGTGTCTGTGTCTGTGTGTACCTTTTTTTGTGCATTGTCTGCAGGCATCACACCCGCTGTGTCCACGGCAGACATTTAATGTAGTTGAATAGAGAGAGAGAGAGATTTCTCTCGCTGGTTCTTTTTTTTTTCAAGTTCGATGTACGTTGCGCGGGAATATATTCTGAGATATATTTATTTTATTTTCTGTCTGTCTGACTGTCTGACTGGTCGGACACCGCCGCGGCTGTTGTGGTGGTTTTTTTTTATGAGTGATGCTGCTGCTTGCGAAATTTAGACCTGATTATTTTTAATTCTCTGTGAACTTTTTTTGCCCTCGTTCTTTCTTTTTCTCTTTTTCTCTTTTTCTTTTTCTTTATCGACAAGTTGATTGCAATTACCATATTCACTGCTGCTGGTGACTTTGTTTTGGCATCACACCGTCATCCCATCGGTGTGTTTTTTTCTGTATTTACTTGCTCGCCCCGGTGTCTGTGTGCGTCGCGGAAGTGGCGTTCCTTTCGGACGACACTCCCAAGATGGAGCCGCAGGAGCTCGAGCAGGAAGACCAAGTAGGCAGGCACAGTGAGAAATTTCGGGACGCTTTAAAACAGATTGATTAATCAGTTGTTTTTTTTTATTATTTCTTTCTGCTGTCACTTTACTTCTCTTTTGAAGGCAAGACCTTGCCTGTGATTAGAACAATTTTAATTTGAATATTTTTGCCCTTGCTGAAAGTACTTGCATTAGATTTTTAGTGATATAAAAGTATTGTTTTTGTCTTTCGTAAAATGTCAACGTTGGCGTGGACACTTGACTCGATGTCTGAATCGCTTTCGGTGCTGCTTTTTTTCCTCAGGCATTTCTGAATGTCCGTGAATGAATGTCTGAATGTCTACGTATCATCTGGGGGCGTATGTTCCTTAAAATTTCAGTGATCACATAAATGAACGACTGATTCTCTGAATGTCTGGGAGTGAATGTCTGAATGTCTGTGAGTGAATGCCTGAATGTCTGAATTTGCAAATACCATGTGACAACTTGTTTTCCTGGATGTGGGATTGACTGTATAAGTCGGCAACTGATTGTCTGAGTGTCTGTGAGTGAATGCCTGAATGTCTGGACGCTTAGAAAGCATGCGCCTTACTGTGCCCTGCTCGTTTTTCGCATCGTAAAGAAACGCCCATGCTTGTCTGGTGTGTCGATTTAGGCTCTAGAACCCTGTTTTAATTCCATGTTTTTGTCTTTCCTCCTCACAGGAACGGCGTGACTTGGTGTCGGCCGGTCAGTTCTCTTCCGCGTCGGCGTCCCCTTCCGCGTACTCCACATCCGCCCGCTTCACCGGCGGAGCGGACTTCAATGCGCCCTACTTCCCGCCGCCGTTCCCGCAGCAGCAGCTGGAGTTCCACGGCCATGTGGCCGCCACCGCCGACGCCTACTCCCACCTCAACTCCTTCCCCAGTGCGCATCAGCAGTGGTCGCACGCGGGCCAGCAGGCCGCTCGCAATGCCCGCGAGGAGGCCGCCATCCACAGCTTTCAGACCGCCAACGGCCAGCTCCACTCGTTCCAGCAGGCGGCCTACGACGCGCGGCGGTCCGAGTATCCGCAGATCCGTCGGCCGGACATTTTGGTCCACACCGGCGGGCACTCGGGTATTCCCTCGGACCAGGACCTGATGCAGCTGAGCTCGGCGAGTATGCTGCAGCAGGTGATGGACGTCGACG
>LRSR01000064.1:0-13896 GCA_001579985.1 Hypsibius dujardini
AAAAAGAAGAATGAAAACTTTTACAGTGGCCAGAGGGAAAAGCCCTTTCCATCAATTTTATCTGCTTTGAAATGAGGCCGAAACAAATATTCCAAGCTACACCGAAAAATACTTTTGTAATTGCACAGTTAAAACTGACCTTTGTGAAGTTAAGTGAAGGGTCGACTTACCTAGCGGATCTTTGGTCGCCATGATAATGTTCCTAAAAATGACAAAAGCCGATCTATGAATGAAGCAACCAAAGCCTGGAGCAAACAATGCAACTTTGCTGTTCCAAACTGCAATCCACTGTAATTTGTATTTGGTCAAGCTTACCCCATGACAGACTTTTGGTTCATCTGCTTAAGACAGGCACTACATGCAGCACTCGACTCGAATTCCACATGGGCGATTCCGAGGTGCTTGTTCGATTTCGGATGGTATGCAATGGTGAGGTGACGGATGACGGTCGGGCTGCTGCTGCTTCCGGGGAGGGGCTTCTGGATGAGACTGCGGAGGAAATCCTCCCGAATGTTGTTGTTCAAATTCTCCAGCAGTATCTCCACCTCCGGCGGCGTTCCCGTGTAGTTGGCATCGATCTGAAAGACAATCAAACAACATCTTAAATCGGCTAATTCCGTTGGGAGCTGCGGGTGAAATTGGAGTTGGAATTGGTGAAATTGGAATTGCTACTGGTGGATATGGAATTCGTGATCCCTGTGAAATTGAAACTGGAATGGAAATCCAAATTCAGGTAACAATGACATGTGGAATTACGGGAAAATGCAGTGGAATTGGAATAAATAAATTCCATTTCGACAGCTTCCAGTTCCAACTGCAGCTATATTGCTGGAGCACCACTTCCAGTCAAATTAATTCCACCCGGTTCCAATTCCAGTTCGAAAAGACAAAGATTCGCATTCCATCTAATCAAGCAATCAACCGAGAGTTTAAAAAAATGTTATGTAACTAATCAACATTCGCCTTAATCAACCCCTCAATCAATCAAACGGCACAGGCACAAACCAGCCAAATGCCAACGAAGCAAACTTTTGTTACGCTTGCAAGCAGTCTCTACTTGTGTGTTTCCCTTTCTCAAATAACAGCGGTGATGAGAAGCGAAAATGATCTTTAAGCCGCAGAAAGCCTGCAACGCATTTTACGAGACGAGCAAGCGAATGATGAAATCAATCAATCAATCAATTAAACGTGTACAATAACACTAATCAATCAATCAAGCTATAGACGGTCATTGAATATGGGCAACAAGTAAAGCATTCTCCCTTTTCAGAAACAACCCAGCCGCTACAAGTCAAAATATGAAGCTTAATGGTGGAAAAGTGAAAAAAAATGTGCCTAAAAATGAGTAGGAAGAGGGTAACCGTCGTATTAAGAATGACAGACTTGATGCAGACGTAGGGCATCAGTTTTTTCTCACGCATTTTCAAAGCTTAAACCTACAATATTGAATCAGTTTCGCTCTTAAATAATGAAAGCTGACTAAAAATGCCACCGGCGGACGAGGGAAGAGAACGTCCGTAGGGGGAGGGGTAGCGAAAAATCAATCAATCGAGTGACCTTACTTGATCATTCAAATCAATCAACCAAGCGATAACCAACACCACAAAATGGTCAACAGTCATTTCAAACGTTTCCCCTTTCTAGTTTCGCTTCCAGTGTCAGGAAAAGAAGACAATATGGTGAGACATGGTCATTAAAACTAAATAAAAGCTATATCGTAAGCTGTTTGGTCTGATTGGTGGAAGGAATGGAAGGAATACAAAAGAAAAGCGAAGATTGATTTTTCAGTTTTTTTCCAGCGCTCAAATCTGTGGTAATAGCTTGAAATCGTCTTTTTATTCAGGAAATATTTGTGAAATTCAAAGTGAACGCCAGATGATAAGAGTGGGGAACTTCTGGAGAATTTGGGAAAGGACAAAATCAATCAATCGATTAAACGCAATTAATAACTCAAATCAATCAAGCGAGTAACCAGGGCAATACAAAATTGAAAAACAAAATTCGTCATTCAAATCAATCAATCAATCACGAAATTTTCATAGGAAATGCCAAAAGCAAATTTCCTTCTATTTCACTATCAAAATGCACCTGCGCTGCCCAATCAAAGAGGCATTCCAAGAGCTAGAATCTAAATAAACTCACCACAAACTTGGTCGGAAGCAAGCGGACCGTCTCATGGAAGGGATGGGAGGAATAACGGAGGCTGGGATTCCTCCGCGGGTCCACCACCACCACCAGTTCTTCCTACAACCAAACTCCCGTCAATAATCATAAGCAGACAACGGGAAAGTTACTCTTTCGTACGTATAAGTGAGCGTTCTTGCAGTTCTTGTCGATGGTGCCGTTGGAGCGGTAGACTTTCTGCTTGTGCTCCGGGTTCAACTGCGGATCGCACATCAATTTGTAGTTGTGTGGCTTGGCAGCCATCGCCCAATCTTGTGGATGGGGTAGGGGAAATTCTTCGCAGCTAATTGGGTTGTTGAGAAAACATGATGCCTACGCTGCGAGCACAAAGGGAGGAATCAAAAACTTAAAAGGGAAAATTGTTTGTAAAAAATAAAAATTTTCGCTTTCTTTACACTTTTCATGCTAATCAATCAATCAAGTTGCTTGATTGGTTTGACGGCTCTTGGCTGCACGATTCTGCCGTACGATTATGTAGGTGGTAACTCGGACATCTTTCTTTGTATGCTCTTTTTGGAGGCGCCCACTCCCTCTGTGGTGGATGGCTGGATGAGCATATGAAAGGGCCCGAAATACCAGCGTTGAATTGGTAATTTTGTTGAGCAAACAAGATAGTGAAGCCATAGAGCGGAAATAAATGGAAAGCCATCTTAATGATGTTAACTTCATAGTTAAACTTTCGCTTGCTTTTCTTCTTGTCCAAACTATCCAAGTCAATCGCCTTGCTTGATTGATTTTGGGTCTACCACCTCAGATTGGTTGACAATTGAGCCCTGCAAACCGTACCGCAGTCCGCGCGGCGGTTTGGGCTTGTTCGCGGGCAGCGGTGCGGGCCGCGGATTCCATCTCCGTGGTTGTGGTTTAACTTTTCGAATCCGCCGCAAACCGCACTTGCCGCTTTTCAGCCTTTTCTGATACCATAAGTAGACATTGCAATCAATCAATTCTCCACTATCGCACAGAGGCAAGCGCAATAGAACCATCTGATTTGTTTACGTATTGAAAAGCGTCTTTATGCAGTGTAGAGACTTTAAAATGGAACAGCATTTCAATCCGCCTGATGTTCCGATGAAATTCTCTTTTTCTATAGCAATTATGATAAATTTTAGTAAGTTCTAGAATTGGCGGTGCGGTTTGCGGTTTGTGGGTGCCAGCCCGCGGGTTGCGGCGGTGCGGTTTTAAGGGTTGCCCGCGTTGCGGTTCGGGCCGCGGTTTAGAAAACAGGTCGCGGTGCGGGCTGTGGTTCAATTTTTTTCTAACTGCGCAGGGCTCTAGTGGACAAATATGCAGATATACAGACAGACGGACAGACGGACAGACAGAGAGACAGAGAGACAGAAAGACAGACAGTCATACTATCTAAGGAATAGGCCAAAGCATATTAGAAATGATGACTATATAATAGTGGTTAATCTGCGCTGGGCCGACACATCCTTGGACATGCACCCGGAAGACATCCACACTAACTTGTACTGGGACGCCGGTCAGGTATCCCGTCAGCTGCATCCGGGAAGGAGACTGTCACGTAATGGCGGATTATAGACTTTGACGTTTTTATTTTAATGTGAGAAATATCGTCGTTCAGTCATTACTACATTGCTCTGGGCAAGTTGGAAAGATAATACATGAAGCATAACTAAAAAAGTACTCGCTATTAGCTGAAATCGGCGCTCGGGCGCGTGTCGCCTCCGGCAAGCCAAATGGCATTTTTTAGCGAAACAAATGGAATGTGCACAAGCTGTAACAAGCAAAGTCGTCCTTCACAAGTAATTCGCAGCTATTTTCTCGAAAATAGGCCTCTCAGTCAGAGCAAATCGAACTCCCGATAACCGAGGGAACAATCCCAGTCTGTTCAATCTCATTTTCAGGGACTGATTGGAAAAAATGAGGTTCGTATCCTCTCTGTCTGTCTGTCTGTCTGTCTGTCTGTCTGTCTGTCTGTCTGTCTGTCTCTGTTTGTCTGTCTGTCTGTCTGCCTGCCTGTTGTCTCTCTTTCTGTCATTGCATCTGTCTGGATTCCAATCTTTGACTTTTATCCCCTTTATCATTGATTATTTTAGTTCGCAGTACATCCCTTGCCGGAGTCTGCCGCTGTACGATCACCGTCGCTGGTATGCCTTCCTCATCGTCAGTGTGGCCACTCCATTTGTTTTGGCTGCTCCGATTGTACTATGGCGGCTTTTCCGCTTCTTTACCCGAGGAACCCATAAGACCTCATCCACTGCCACCGACGCATCCAAGGCCTTAATAGGTTGGGATGCCAGGTTGTCGCTCTCGGCATCTCGGATTTCTTCGGACCAAACCGCTCTTGGCCAACTCCTGGTGATAAATTGATTTGATATAAATGAGTCTGACGTTTGTCTTTCATGAGATCTTCAATTTGACACAGATAATAGTATATCCGAAGACATATTTCTTTACAGAAATTTCTGGCGGTAGTATTCTGCACTGGCTCGCTGATTATTTATTTCCGAGACACTGCTCCGTAAGTGAAAGATTATAGGAATTTGAACGTTGATTTAAAAAAGTTAGCCAATATTAAACAGTAAAGCCCTGCAAACCGCACCGCAGCCCGCACCGCGGGCTGCGGCGGTGCGGTGCGGGCTTGTTCGCGGGCTGCGGTGCGGGCCGCGGTTTCCATCTTCGCGGTTGCGGTTTAACTTTTCAAATCCGCCGCAAACCCCACTTGCCGCTTTTCTGATACCATAAATAGATATTAGAGAGGTTGAAGCAACGCGCGTAAGAGTAAGCGTAAAGAAATCGACCAATTGAAATCGTGCGCGGGCGTGGCTAAACTTACCCCTTACGCCGCATGCGTTACCCCCGTCGTAAGCATGGTGTAAGGACAATTCAGTATATAGTCAACGACAAGATTGAGTGTAATGGAGGGTCCGGGGGATGGGCGAAAGGGGCGGAGCAGGGGGTGGTGTTCAAACAATCGAACAATCAACCACCTGACTTGCAGCAGTTGTTTTGTTCCATTTTCAAACAAAGAATTTATAGTCCAGTTTATGTAAAGGATGAAAGCTATATACAAAATGGATGAAAATTTAAAATTTTATGATATTACCGAGCTGAAGAAACATCAAAAACAAAAAGCAACACGGGAAACATAATTGGCAGAGGGCAAACAATCGAGCAACCAAACCGGTATCGTATGTGAACAATAAAACTTATCAAACAATAGAACAATCAATGGAAGCCGGTGTAGATTGAAAAACAGGAACAACAAAACGGAACAGTCAACACAATCAAGCAATCTCTCAATACTTTGTGCAAAAATATCAAATCCACACAAAGATTTTAAAATATATTAGCGTATTTAAAAAAAATGAGACAGCGGTAAGTGCATTGAAAATTTGAATTCACTGTGAAAAGGGATGGTTGAAAATGGTAAAAACGTAGAGAGAAAGCAACCGCTGCAAGTCAGGTGGTTGATTGTTCGATTGTTTGAAAACTACCCCCTGCTCCGCCCCTTTTGCCGACCCCCGGACCCTCCATTACACTCAATCTTGTCGTTGACTATACTTAACCCTGGTCAATTTACTGGAATTTGACTCAAAATTCTACGCAACAGTAGCAACTAGCTACCTGGGTTGTAGAAAAAGATGAACTCAACTGAAATAGAAAATTTAGAGGCCGATTTTTGTGGCGCACCAAATGACAAAAAGCTACAGTTTGATTTCATTTGATTTTGAAGTCATTTGATCATTTGATTTCTTATCACTCCTTTTTGCCATGAAACATAATTTGATTTGATTTGAATTTGAAATTTGACATTTGACATTTGATGCCATCCCTAAGCAGAAGGGATTTATACTTCATAATAGGAAACAGAGACACGAGAAAATCAAATCGAATGATGGAATTGCAGAAATATTCGGTTTTACGAGCTGGTATTTTCCAAAAATGACGCAGAATTCAAGGAGAGCATTGCTTAAGGTTACCTTACGTTAACGCTACGCCGACTGCTTCAACCTGTCCTCCGTAGACCAAGCGTACACTTTTCATACGCTACTCTTACGCCGAAAATGCTTCAACCTCTCTATTGCAATCAATCAATTCTCCATTATCGCACAGAGGCAGGCGCAATAGAGCCATCTGTTTGTTTACGTATTGAAAATACGTACATGACGTATACGTATGTACGTAAATGCGTACGTATGTACAATTTGTTTATGTATTGAAAATGTTCTTAGTTTCTAAAATTGGCGGTGCGGTTTGCGGTTTGAGGGTGCCAGCCCGCGGGTTGCGGCGGTACGGTTTTAAGGGTTTCCTGCGGTGCGGTGCGGGCCGCGGTTTAGAAAACAGGTCGCGGTGCGGGCTGCGGTTCAATTTTTTCTAACCGCGCAGGGCTCTACTAAACAGCTTTGTTATCGGTACGCGTATATAACACGGGGCCATATTAACCTCGTTGCGCACGCGCACTTTTTTGACCGCCGACCCGGCAGCTTTGCTGTTTTTTTGGGCAAATGTTCGTCGTTCGTCGGCAGTGGCAAAGCCTCATTGCGCTGCAAAATGTGACTACCGACGGAAGAGCATGCCTTTACTCGAGTCAAAATGTTAAAATTCTCGAATCGAAATGACTTGTTGATAAAGGAGAGAGAGAGATAGAGGAGATAACGGCAACATATACTCCGTTTGTGCGTACGCACAAACGAGAGAAAGCTCAATCGCCCGTTTGTACGTTCATATAAACGAGAAAACGAGAGAAACAATTTTAAAATCTTCCGTTTGCACACCAACCTCGCCCGTCGGCGGTCGAAAAGTGCGCGTGCGCAACGAGGTAATTATTGCGTAGGTACCGGCGTGTACACTGCATGCACTGACCGAGCTAAATACACGAACTCCTTTAGTGCTATGATGTGGCCACGCTTATACGCGGCACTTTTTAAGAAACTACGTTTATATACAACAATAGAAATTTATTGTTATTGTACATAACTTATTTGTTGGTATTGTTTGTTGAGGTCTTGTTTAACGGAACTGGCCTACTAGTACTAAGTAGATGGAGGGGAAAAAATGCAAAAAGATTCGAGCGGGATGAGATTCGAACTCATGCGGGTAAACCCAATTGATTAGCAGTCAATCGCCTTAACCACTCGGCCACCCGCTCCCTTGAGGAGAGAATTTCGTTTTATTCAATGTCGGTGATTTTAAGAATCCACTCTTACGACTGACCGAAAAACTAGCAACTGCACAACTTTCAGAAATGTCTCATATCAAACCGCGAAAACTTACCATTTTGCTGATTATGTGTGTGTGTGTCTGTGGGGGGGGGGAGTATTTGAACTAAGAAGTGAGGATGTCCTTTCACTTGATTGTCATTCCTCACCCACTTTTATAATTTCCCTTAATTAAGTACACTGTCTTATCTAATACGTTTTTTTGTGTGAAGCAATTGCATTGATGTGGAGATGTGCCATGACTGGCTGGAGGATCCCTGGTGGAATGTCGACCTTGCCTTCAACTGCTACCTGCTGATATATTTTATTTTGCGGGTAAATAATCATATTTTTTTATTACAGATTATTCTAACCGCAAAATTGGAAACTGTCTCTTTTTTTCTTACCGGTTGCACACACAGTTCATGTCGGCGCAAAACAAGCTGGCATTTCTCTTTGAAATCTACAGCGTGGTGGATTACTTTACCATCCCGGTGACGTTTGTGGCCATTGGTCTGAACCGCAATTGGCATGGTACACAGGCATCTAACAGGAAGACCAGCAGTCTAGCTCTGTGCCCTTCAGACAATCTCTCAATTCTGTCTGCTGATTACTTTTTTTCTTCTCTTAAATTTTGTGTGTCTGACAAGTTTGTGTAAAAGATATAGAGAAGAAAGAAACTTTCAGACAAAATCGCTTCGTTTTAAGCCTTGACCATTTTTGATTGTCAGGACTTCGGTATCTCCGGATTATAAACCTGCTCTGGCTCGTGGACTTACTGCACCGTTTCAAGGCGTTGAAAACGGTGGCACAAATCCAATTCAGTCGTCTGGTCGTCTACATTACCATCGCGATCATTGTCGGTGCCGGTACATTTCTTTTGGTATGCACTTCATCTTCTACTCTACTCACTACTCACATTTGCGGCTCATTTTCAATTTCAAAATGTCTAGCTGGAGTGTCAGGGCGATCCTTGGGACATTGACAACACCCTCCAGCAAAACGGTACCTTCTGGAATTACGCATACTTTTCTGTTGTCACCATCTCCACGGTGGGATACGGAGATCTTGGCTGCAAAACAGTCCTCGGAAAACTCTTCTGCTGCCTTTATATATTTGCTTGTCTGGTGAGTATATTTCTCTATTTATCTACGGATAATTTTTAACAACTTTCATTGTTTTCAATCAACATTTGTTTGGTGTGAGTTAGTTTTTCATCGCGTCGTTTATTGCAACGGCAGCTAGCTTGGTACCGCCCCCAAAGAAGTACCCTTCCTTTGACCACACCCAGTACTTCGAGTAAGTAAGGGCGCCAAAGACAGGCAGACAGAGAGAAAAAGTGACAAAGTGCCAAAGAGACAGACAGACAGACAGATAGCAGAAAATTGCCGTGCTACTATTGCAGTCATATCATTGTGTGCGGAAATATAACCCACGCTGCTGTTGCTCGGCTATTGGGTGATCTCTACGAAGACCCAAACGTCTGCGGACTGGAGTCGGTATATTTGATGCTTCTTCATCCGTGAGTAGACCTTCCAAGAAGAACGTTGTGCTTATGAGTGCTAATTATTTGAGATGTAAATTGGTAATAGGGATGAACCGGATGACGAGATGATTTTGCTGCTGCGCAATTACCAGGCCTGCGTGGAATTTGTCCAGGGTTCACCCTTTGACGATGCCTGCCTTGATGAGGTGAGAGCTCGTTACGCCCGTAGCTGCATCATCTTGGCTGATCAACACACTGCGGACCCCGACGCGGAAGATGCAAAGCACATCCTGGAAATTGTCGCAATCAAAAACTACTGCCCTACTTTACGCGTTCAGATTCAAGTCGTCAAGTCTTCAACTACTGTAAGTTAAACCAGAGCATTCTACTCGGTCGGTCTGTCCACCATTTCTTGCCTGTTGTTTCCACGCAATCCATCAATGAGTCCTTACCTTAAGTCAGTTCGCCTATTCGCCTATCCGTCGGTTGCCAGCTGATTATTAGTCTATGCACTATCCGCTTCTTTTTTCCTTCATCACTCCCTCAATGCGTTACTCCATCCATCCGCCATTCCTCGAGTCACCCCTTCCGTCCGATCCACCTACAGTCAGTCGGTTCATTCTTTTGTCCATCTGTTCGTCTATATAACCGTTTCTTCACCCCTTCATCCAATCGTTCCTTTGTCTATCTGTCCGTTGGCTCCCTCCGCCAATCGGGAGTTCAATCCATCCGTCCATTTCTCCATCTAACCGTCCGTCCTTTTGCTGTCTTCTTTATATCCTGTGCTTCTGGTAACAACTACGTTTTTTTGCTAATTCAGGGATTTCTAAAGAATTACCCAGCAATCAACAGCAACAGAGGCGACGTCATTATCTGCCAGGAAAACATTGAAATGGCCTTGCTAGGAATGAGCTGCCGCGTGCCCGGCTTTTCAACCCTTTTCAGTAACCTTATTGGGACCAATCGTCCACTGCCAGCCTCGTCACACATTCAAGTTCCTTGGTTGTACGAACACGGTAGCCGCATGGACTTGCATTGTGTGCAGTTCGGGAATGCCTTCTTAGGGCTGACTGTTCCACAGGCTGCTGAGTAAGTGGCAAACAAACTCCACATGAATTGACTAAACGTTGCAATCAATTTTACTTCTTCTTATTAGGTTGTGCTTTAAAAAGTTGAATATTCTGTTGATTGGGGTGTACACGCGAGGCGAGTACTCGGAAATGGAATATCATGATGTCATACCCAATGCTACGTCGGATGTTACAATTACGAACCGTATGCGCGGTCAAGTTGTCGCGCCGACGAAAGGACATGCCAAATCGTAAGCCCGAAAAGTCAATCCATAATGACATTTTTTACAATTTAAAAATTTCATAATGTTCGGTCGATGTTTCATTCCTTTTTTTTCAAAATCGGTGATTAATTATAGGAAAGGTTGATTGAGTATAATATACAATGTATACTTTAAGGTCTTTAAAGTATATTGAGATATTATTAAGTTTAGTTAGTGGTTAAGTGAGCTGATATAATTGACAGGGTGGAAATTCTATGTCCGAATTGCCACGCGGACGCGATTCAACCGGGCTTGATTGGACCTTGCTTGTGTGCAAAAGATGGTGGGTCAGACAATTGCTCCTCTATTGTGCTCATCTTTTACTATCAAATACTGTGCTTTTCGCTAAATATACTTATCCGGTAAAGGAGAACTTTCGGTCAATGCACTCTTCAAGGACCAGACACAGCTCACCCACATTGGGAACGGCGCTTACTCCAGAACCACAAGCCGAGAGAGCACTAACATCATAAAAAGCGACATTGGTAGTGGCATGTACGATAGTACTGGCATGTTCCACTGGCAAATGCCACAATCTTTTGAAAAGAGTCTTCTGGTAAGTTGTCCTGCCATGCCAGCATATCTGTCTGTCTGTCTGTCTGTCTGTCTGCCTGTCTGTCTATCTGTCTGTCTTTCTGTCTGCTTGTCTGTTTTTCTGCCTGCGTGCATGTAGCTACATGTTTTTGCGTGTTAGTCTGTCTAGCCATCAGTTTGTCTCTCCGGCTTACTGACTATCTTTGAAGGAATACCTAGAGCTATAACTGGTTACAGAAGATTGCCTCTTTCTTCCAGACACCGGAGGAGGCCAAAACCTGGTTGTTTGAAAGACACGTAGCCATTTTGGTTCTACCCACGCCAACGACGTCATCCATAGGACTGCACCACCTTATCGCACCTCTTCGAACCAGCAGCGTTCCGTTGGATGAAATGAGCGATGTCGTCATACTCGGCAGTGAGGAGCAGTTACGTCGGGAATGGCCCACTATTAAAATGCTGCCCAAGGTCTTCATGATCGCGGCAAGTTCATTAACTTATTTAAATATTCTCCTTGATAATAAGTTTAAACTTATTTTCATTCTACAATATAGAAATGTTTTGGCAGGGCGATCCCACTGATCCAACCGTGATGCCGGCAGCTCAACTGCGAAACTGCCAAGCAGCCTGTTTGCTGGCCGCCGGACACAGCATTTCACGCCACGACGAAACGTTGATCGACAAAGATGTCGTAATTCTAACCCTCAGATTACGAGGACTTGCCTATACGGCAGAGGATATGCCCATCCCGAGACCATACTTCGTTAGGGGAATCGACGTACCGCTCATTTCCTATATTGGTCCGCTCAATCATTTCCCAAATGACAAAGACATTTTTTACACGGTTCAATGCAATAAATTATCTTTTTTTTATCTACAGATAGTGGGTCCAGCGTCAGATTTCTTTCGCAAGAATCCAGCGCCGTCGATTATCAGCTCACTGTCCCGTACATGTCTGGACAAGTGCTTTCTTCGGCAAGATTGGATTCGCTACTCATTCCGGTAAGATCGACTGACAAATCAAAAGGCAAACAAAAAAAAGCGACGAATGGTTAGCCAGACAGTTAGTTAGATAGTCTGATAAAAAAGACAAACAGACAAACAGACAAACAAGCATACAAGCACATATGAGCACAAACACACAGACACACAATCGGTCAGCAGATTGACAGTTTTAAAATCATGGAATATTTTAATTTGTAGGCTTGTTCTAATCCGTCACTTCTCCGACTGTGTTCATCCTTGGTTTTTGGCGGCATCTCTCTTGAGCTACGCCGGGTTCTGTCGGAAGGCATCGGCCTACAGGCACCTACAGAGGCGCACCAACCGGGTCCTCATCTGAGATCCACAATCAAATTAGTAGACCTCGACTCGGACGTGTTTCAAGCATTTGCGGTGCGTTATTTATTCAGCTACATAAACAAAATCTGTCTAATCTGAAAATAATATCTTCATGGGTGTTTATTGTTGCTAGAACAAGCCATACGAAGACCTCTTTCTCTACGCACTGCGGGACCTTGGGATCTTGTGCATCGGACTGTATCGACTGTTCACACTGTCGCTGACGGAAGAGGAAGACCGTGACTGGAAATGGAGCTCTGACGCTCGCTATGTGGCCACCAATCCGCCGGGCAATACCCTGCTGGACATCACTGACCGTCTCTACATTCTTCTCCCGGCTCAAGTCGTACAGTGAACTTTCACTAGTTCATTGCAACTTGTTTCCGACAATTTGTCGGATCATGGCGAGTCAATTTATTTCGAAAGAATGAATTAGCATATATGGGCGTCAAATCAATTAAGAATGAAAATGTTTATTGTACGGTTCTTTAACAGAAACCGTTGGGTTTTGTCCACTTGCTTCATTGTGTAACTACTACACACATACATGATTTCTTAGAGAAGGCTGAAGGGGAAACAAAAGAAACGCCCTTTATTGATTTCTTCCCAAGTTTTCTTGCTCCTTCTTTCTTGGGTCGGCACTAAAGCCCAGATAAATACGGCGCAGGACGTATAATGGAGGAATCATATATTTTACTCCGTCTTGATCAGCAACACTCTAAATAGTTTAGGATGGTTTCCTCTCGTTGATATCGCGTGTCTATGACCTTGGGTCCAACTCATCCCACTATGTAGGAAGTCCTACATTACTACGCACTGATAATCTTGTATCCTTTCCACCTGCTTAATGTGTCAAGATGGACGTATTAATAGATAAAAAACACGGACAAATGATTGTGTAACGCCTGAAGAAGGAGCAGCAGTATCAACTGGCTATGTGATAGGTAATTTAAATGCTTGTGATCAGAGATGTGAATCGGAGATGGGACAGGATATCATCGACGATTTCTACGATTCGAGAAGAGTTCTTGATGAGTTCGGGAGTCGTCTTATAGACGGCCGGAGAACGAAAGGTCAGACAAACAGGCGAATAGATGGGACAGTTTACAGCGAGCGAGACGGAAAATAGACGAACGGATGGAAGAGCCGGCCAGGCGGAGTAGACTGATGGATTGATTGACGGAAGAAGCGATGTTTGTTACGGGAGTGGCCGAGTGATTGACGGAGGAAATCACGGTGAGACGGGGGGTAACAGGCGGAGTAACATATGAAGAACCGTTAGAGAGGAGAGAAAGTTAACGGATTGTGGGACCGATGAAGAACCGGGAAGTCAACAGCTAAGTTTCGACAGCTAACTTTACAAGAATGGCCACGAGTCATCCGTTATTTGGTTTTTGGATGTGCAGTACCTTGTGCCGTTTATGCAGCTACGTATACTCATCCGTTTTGTTCTCGGTCGAAGCACTAATTCACTACCTTCCACAAGATAACTGCTCCAGCGCGGCTTTTTTGTCTTATAGTCCTCTTTGTCGAGCAGCTGCTCTTCAACTTGTTCTTCTAAAATTTACTTCGTATATTCCGATTTAGCGAGCTGCTAAGTGTTTCTCATTACTCTGCCCCGTTTTCTCATCACGTGTGCAGGCAGTGATTACAGGTGCGTACGCGTGGCCGTCTCTCACCGGAAAATAACCCTATAGATCCGGCTGTTTTATCTGTTTATACTGATGTCTGCCGGTGCTGTACACAACGACTCAAAATACGAAACCGCGCGGTTCGAAATTGCAGTCTTATATGAGCGTCCGCCCGTCTGTAAAGTGGCCTGAATGGTATACAGGTAAACTACTCCGCGACAC